>DWTW01003217.1:0-10198 GCA_018246275.1 Papilio slateri
TGCATAAAATTATTTTTCACTTTTTAGTGCATTTATGTTTTTTTTGAAGTCGGTTTTGTTTTTTTGTTAAAAGTTTTTATCTACGCGTACACACTTAACATTAGTTCTCATTATATCGCCTTTTTCACTCATCGATATAAGTTTCTCTAACTCACTTTTTTTGCAACATAAATTTGGTCTTATCACTCTCTTCTCATTAATTCTTTTAAAATGCCCGAACCACCGGAGCATACCTTTCGCAATTTAAGTCACAACATCCTCTTTTAAGCCACATTTATCCCTACAACGCTATTTTTAATCCTATTATTCAGAGTCACTTCTAGCATGCTTCTCAGGTTATTAAGGAATAAGAATAATTAGGTAATTAACTGTTTAGCGGTCGAATTAGGGTCATCTTGTATTTTGTTTGATTATACATACTTAAAATGCATGTTAGGTATTTAGCAGACTAAAGAATACTAAAAGGATAACATAATCTGTACAATATATGCATAAATTTAGAAATATAAGCAATTTGACGATGTACTTGTTTTATTGTTTACAGATGTGGCTGGCCCGTTTGTAGTGGCAACTGTCCAGGGTTAGTCGATCCCCGCCATCACGGAGTCGAATGTAACGTGCTTAGTATGCGCCCTGAATGTGCACTCGATAATATGGCTGATTATTACAGGTACAGGTCAAATGTGTTTTGTTTTATTTGGCTATCAGATGTCGAGAAAATGCAGTTGACTAAGTTTTTATTTAAAATATGTCATCCTCTTACTATATATACAATAGGTAGTTTATATGCGACTTTATTTGAATATTTTTTTTAAGTCGTGGAATAGCCTCAACTAAAAACGTTGACGTGATATCAAAAACGCAACTATCCTATATCGCTGATTCTTCTTTCAGTCTTCCTTCGCAGGATTCTTTATGCTATCTACGAAATCTTCACACCACTTACTTTTGTATCATTCACTGTATGGTATAGCTTGTAGTTTTGCAGTGTATTTGTTCTAATGTGAGGATGAATAAATAAAGGAAATGGGTAGAATAATTTAATAAGTTAAAGTAAATTAGTTACTTAAATAAACCCTTGACGTAACAAAGGATCATGTAAATTCCTGGAAAATAAAAAATAAAATTGGTTAAAAATGTAGTTTTAAATTATTTTTAATTAACATTTTAAGTTTATTTTTCAGGCACGATGCTTTACTTCCATTGAGGTGCATTCTTCTTCAAAATATCGAACCCGAGAAGTGGAGAAGCGTATTGGATATGCAGTCACACATGGAGTGCCGTGGTCCTGGTACCGAGGCCTATGAGTAAGTCATATAATTATAGCATTTTAAGTAGAGTACAATCAAGATCATATATATGTCGTGGAAAGTTGGTTACAAAATCGTGAAGTAATTTTTTTAGAGTAAGCTAGGAGCTAAGACAGAGAAAGGTTACATCGTTCGATATTGTATTTATAGGGCATCTATATATCAAAACTGAAGTGCGCCAAATATTAAATCAGATCTGCGTATTTTATGATTAGTTCTTCGGGAATTGTATGTAATCAACACGATCTAAATTGGTTGCATGGTCGCTATAATTAAGGCTAATTACTTGAATATGTCTGGTTAATGACGCCTTATTATTGTTCAATGCCACGTGGTATTGAGACAATAATATATTTTATTATGATTTCATTATTCATGTTGAGATATGAAAATTTTGTATTGATTTAGCATAAAGAATATGCATGATTAAGAAAATTTACACTTATAATATTATAAAACAAGAATTTTCTCTTTATTTCCAGAGAAGCTGATGAATTCATCGTTGAGTATCTAAATGAACATTTTATTAATAAACTTGATAACAGTACTAGAAACAAGTATCTACCAAATATTTCTAAAGAACTAATTCATAGGATATGTGGCATAATCGACACAAATGCATTAGAAATACGTTTACCTGAAGGCGCGGAACTACAAGCATTATATGTAAATACTTGCATCTTAGAGCATAGTTGTATACCGAATACAAAACATACGTTTAACCAATCGAGTGAAGACAAGAGTGATTTGTATAGAATAAATATTAAAGTTGTAGTTCCTATAACGAAAGGTGAACATATCACAACTATGTATAGCCATGCTTTATGGGGAACTGAAGCTCGAAGACAACATTTGAAAGACACCAAATATTTTTCTTGTAAATGTCCTCGGTGCAGCGATCCTACCGAACTCGGTACATATTTAAGTGCCATGAAATGTTTCGGTGATGGAAATAAACCTTGTAATGGAATACATCTTCCAGAAGATCCTCTCGATGACGAAGCAGAATGGGCTTGTAGTGAATGTCCGGTAAAGGTTAATAATTCACAGATAAATATGCTCATATCACAAATGGGTGAAGAAGTCGACGGAGTTTTAATGATGGGTGGATCTGTGGCGATGTTAGAAAACCTACTCTGCAGATTATCAACATTTTTACATCCAAATCACTATCACTTGTACTCAATAAAACATTCCTTAGTTCAACTTTATGGAAGACAACCAAGTTATATGTCAGAGGAAATATTAGATAAAAAAATGAAAATGTGCAGAGACCTTATTGAAATAACAAGTACTTTAGATCCAGGAAACGCTCGATTGAGTTTATACAGTTCTGTATTACAACATGAGTTGCATTCGGCTCTAATTTTAAAAGCGAAAAAGGTCAAGAATGATGGTAGTTTTAAAACTGCTGAAGAAATTATGCCTTTGCTTGCTGAAGCCAAAGTTTGTATTGAACGTGCTTTAGAAGTGTTAAAAGATGATATGGAAGAAACTTCAGGAAGGAAACTCTATGACGTAATTGAAGAAAGCAAAAAGGATTTTGAAAAATATTGTAAAGAAAAAGACATTGCTATGTAAAAATATTTATTAGGTAATGTTATAAAATACACGTCGTTTGCTTAGTCTAATTATTATCTAGAGAATTGTCAGAAAACAAAAGTAATGTAAAATTCATGCAAGTGTAATCAGTCAAGAAGTGTTTAGATATAAATAAGTGCGATCTTTTTAATAGATATCTAACGGATATGGTTTTATTATTATTTGTCTATTAATCGATCCTAGTTAACTTTTGTTTGTGACATATAAAACATAACTTATAAGTTACTTAAATGTTAGTTATATCACAGTTATATCTTTGTAAAACATACATGTTAAAGCCTACGCAAAAATTATTATTAACAAAACAATAAACCTAAATATCAAACTAAATAATAAGTACACATAATTTTTACCCATTTTGAAATTTTTTATCCTCTTCTTGAGAATAACCTGAAAGTAGACCTTGTACTATCGTTGTTCACATTTTCAACAATCCAATCCGTGTATCTGGACACTCTTGTATAAATGCCGGGCATCTTTGCTCGAGCACAACCGCTACCAGTCGATACCACACCGACTACCATGGAATGACCTTTGTTTCCACGCACCATTAGTGGACCGCCACTGTCAGCCTGTGAATCACAATTTAGTGAACATTATCAAGAATTAAAATTATATCTAAATTATGCAATATCAGTACATCTCACATTATTATTACTATATTCCTCTGACGCGAGAATCTTAGCCGCCTCGTCTTACGTATAAAAACTTAAATTATTTGTACTGTTTGCTTGTTTGTCACAGTAGAATAAAGCGAAGCTGTCATTTTTACGTTTTGGTGGAGTAGTATACAAAACTCGAGAATACGAGCAGCACCTATATGATAATATGACTTCTGTTTTATGAATTCTATTATATACATTTTTATGCAATATTAAATGTTTTCTCGAGGCATATTTTCTACTGCTTCACAACAGTCAAGTGGCTTAAAATGGTTATTAAATGAAGCTTCGTAAACGTCCTTTATTTTTTTTTTACAAAACTAATACCCTGAAAACCAGCAAGCAACAGTAACTGCTACTTATCTCAATTGCTTTAAAAGACACAATGTATTTTAATATTTTACCCAGCAAGAGTCTCGACCGCCCTGTTCGTGTCCCGCACACATCTGACTTGATACGATTTTAATCTTGCTGCCCTGTGACTCGTACCAGTTGTTGCATTCATCATTGGTGACAACAAACACGTCAGTCTTCTGTAGAACATTAGGTCTTGATCCTGGAAAAGTAAACGTTCAACTACTACAAGTATCAATTTCTAAACCTATACTTTATTTTTTTAATTTTAAAATTACTTGTGAGGTGAAAAACTAAGGACCGCTCGGAAAAAAATTCCTTTCGCTTTTTGGTAGGCGTTTACTACAGTTATTATAATTTATATTATAAAATATCAAGTTGATAGAATTACATCGAAAATTTGACGATAAAATAAATGTATTATTCATAAAATATATAACGATAAATAAAACACTAAATGATCTGGGATAATTAAGTTAATAACAAATAAAAATTAAGAAACTTCATGCTATTCCCATATTGCGGGGTCATCCCCTATTGCCGGGGGTCATCATAAAGTGTGTACCAATTTTACGACAGGTAACACAAAACGAGAACCTCGTCAATGTAGTCAAAGCCAACTAAATTCGATTTATTAAGAATAACTTAAAAACTCTGTTGATCTTGATCAAATTTTTATGGAAATACATGATAACAATCAACTTTCAAACAAAGAACGAATTATTAAAATCGGTTTTCTAATAAAAAAGTTCCTAAGTAACGCTGTGTATCGCTGTGTCCGGTCCGTAAGTTGTCTACTGCACGGCGGTTATTGAACTTTTAATATCTTCTAAACTATCTATCAGAACGATATAGTGTACAGGGAAATTATAATCTACATTTTATACTCTAGTTTACAAACTTATTTATTTGCATAAGGATTAATAATGAATACTAAAAAATAGCGTCGTAAATAGAGTAAAATTTTTAATTGATTGTTCTAAAGAAAAAAGTGGTTATTGTGAGATAACCGTAGAAGATAGAGATATGCCGTCGCTGACTTTTATGTAGCATTTTTTGTGATCTACAATTCCTTCATACATCATTTTTATGTACGTCCTATAGTGTAGTCTACGTAAGCCAAGAAATTTAAGCTGAACGTCAAAATAACGCATTATTAGGAATAACTCAAAAATTACTAGTCAGATTTTGATTAAAAAAAAGTGGGACTACATGGCAGGCACTAGCTGTCGAAAAAAAAAAGAATCACGTAAATCGGATCATAAATCTCAGAGTAATCGATGTACATACATAAAAAAATGCAATCGAGTTGAGAACCTCCTTCTTTTTGAAGTCGGTTAAAAAACAAGACAGCACAAGCCCCCACGGCTGCGAGAAAATAATAAGTTTACTATAAAATAATTCCAGATTTAAAATAATCGGTATTTGTATAGCACAAGTATATTCAAAATCGTAATAACCTTTTTTTAGCTCTGAAATTTTTAGATATGCAGGTTTTTTTATGCCTTTTTTCTAAAGAGCAAATAAGGAATTACATAGGTTATATATTCATTTGTTTACTCTTTTGACATCACATTTGACATGATATCAACAGAAATGTTTTTGGACCAAGCTTTATACGATAGGAATTATTTTTTTACTTTCTATCATTCATCCATCTATCCATGATCTAATCTCTAGAACTGGACGTATTTGTAGAGTTTTTAGAAGGCCGTAGGAGTATTGTCATAACATTTAGAGCGACGTCGATACTTTCTCCAATCTCTTGGAGATCCACCTACCTAAATAACTTACATATACATTTGGATAAGCCACCTGTGTCTCTAAATGATGGTTGCTGTGCTGACTTTTTATTATTATATATTTTTGTGTCATATATTGTTTGATCGAGCTCATCCTCCGATTTGACATATTTGTGCTTGTTGCAATTAGTAACAAGACTCTTAAACTAATAAAAAAAAATCGAATATCCATTAAATCTTTGATAACAATTTCAACTAAGAAGTCTAGCTTCTTAGTTGAAATAGGCTAGTCAAGATTCAAGGCTGACAGGCTTCAAATTTTAAACCGCAGTAAAATGGGTTCGAGTAAAAATATGATTACTTAGGTAAGTTAAGATAAGCGACTGGAATTTAACAAGCAATCAATAATATGTAGGGTGAATAAATACCATACAATATACGACGTTAAAAGATTGAAATGGAAATGTCCGCCGGCGGCGGTCTTCACCATCTTGTTTGTTGTTTAAGCCAATAATAACGTATTCGGATAATGAATTATTCGCGATATGAAGCGCAATTTATTTCGCTTGCCACTTTATTAGATAGTTGATTGGATTCCTTTTCGAAGGTTGCGTCGCGAACTCTGACCCTTTGCATGAAAGATGCGCATATATCGTGCAACACGATTACTGAAGTCGACATGTATTGTACAACTCTATGTACTGTTTAGTTAGGAAATAAACGTATAACTTATTGTTTTTCGATGTAGTAAACGAATCAGTTGTATCCAAAAGATAACGAATATCAAGTTCAACCTAGTGGAAGAACTTTCCAGGTATCAGACCAATCCCCCGACCGGGTTCCCGCCTTGTCGTGGCGGTGGGGCTTCGTAGCCGTGGGCTGGTCACCCACGGTGAACCAAGAGGAATCCAAGGCCGGTCCGTAGGGCTCGCGGTGGTCTCATTTAAGTCCACCTTGGAAGCGAGCTGGTTGTCTACGGGGACTGAGACTAAATTCTCTGTTGGTAGAGAAATGAGCGAAGAGAACAGATGAAAGCAAGCCCCTTGCTTTGCTTTCATCAGTCACTTATGTTAGTAATAAATTATGTATTTTAACAATCATCGGACAGATATTAATAACAATATAGCAGATAATAATAGCAATATAGCAGATTGTAATCCACAGAGTTAAATTGGTCTCAAAGATCTCAACAGTTTAAAATATTGCCAATCTATAATAACAAATCAAACAATCGCACTAATACTTGTAGAAAACCGTTTACAGAACGATAAAACAAAAAACAATTAAATAAAAAAAGAACTGAGAACACTTCTAAAAAATTCTAAATTTAGACATAACATTAGTTTCGTTGTAACGGAAAACCCCAAAACTCTTTCGCCGAAATAGGTCGGTTCAAAGAATAAGAAATTATTCAAAGGCCGTTCAGGAATCTCGATATAGGTACTTCCGGCGATATCGAACCTAAAACAAGATTAAAAGAAACGATCGGCACGGCCCACTTGACTTCACAAGGCCGGTAAAATGAACTCGATTGGCTGCCCGAATTAGTCGGTGTCTTATTTGGTAGACTGTTTAAAAAAAACACGAATAAAGCAAACTTTATTTTATTTTTACGTTGTAGATTTTTAATTGTAATCACAATAATCTTACTCCGTTATCTAATCTTACAGCTATGCTTTGTTTAAATTGTTGGCTAATTTGTGATTTTCTGACTCCGCATGGCGTGCGTCATGATAGTTTTTAATTAATCTCTATTGATTTAATTTACAGAGAACAATGAAAAAAGTTGACATGTTTGAATGTTTATGGTAGAAAATTGATAAGAAATTTAATGGTCCAAAGAAATATAACATTTCTGAAAGAAATTAAATGTAAAAGAGAATAGTGTCTTACATTATAAAATAAAATATAAATTTTGAAAGAGGTTACACAACTATCCCCGAGTCAAATCCTTTTCGCTAAAGGTCACTTGTTTTCTAATGCAAATATCAACTTAATTTTATTCATGTAATAATTACTGTCTAGTAATTAGTATTTTCTATTTAAATACTAAGATGATAGATAAAGAAGATATTATTAAATACTAAGATGTAAATTATATAGACTGCTAGAAGCTAGAAGTACAAGCCCAGAAATATTATAGAGCTATAATACTAGACATGAAACTAAAGTTACAGAATTCCTAATGTTTGAAAACATTAGCAAATTATCAGATATATACAAAAAATAAGAACGGATCCGACCGCTTAACGGTGGTACTTCAATTATATTGTAACATAAGATTTCACATCTGACAATTCATTTGGAATAAACCGAAACACTAAAAGATGTTTGCTTTTTACTTAGTTTATGTTTCGAAAATGTGACGGAAGATGAATCAATTGCCTTATGAGGGGTTATCTGTTATACAGAAAGATAAATGTACAATGGGTTACCTAACCACGCCATATGCGCAACTTCAGATTAATAGGGCCTTTGCCCAATGTTACTTTTGATATAAAGTTGTATCTATAGAGGTAATTTATAAAATCACAGAATTGTAGTTTTGTTAATGATTGGGAAACAAACCACTCTCAGCATGAAAACGATTTGCTATCGAAATGCACAAACCAATTTCTGAGGGGGACAAGTGTTAATGAGGCATTTATCACTCACGCATTAAAATTCTCTTATTTAGAACTTTGTAGTTTTAAATCACTGGTAACAAATGTAGATTTTAGACGTTTGAGTGATATGTTTAATATGTATTAACAGTGTGAACCACATACATAGAATAATATACGCGAGGTTCTTTAGTGATATATCTTTAATCGTAGGATTGATTTAATTAATTACGTAATTTATTGAATTATATATAATAGACATTGTTGCAACAAGTCATCAAAGCATTTTATTTTTAAAACGCTCATAAGCCAAGTACATTCTCATAAGGCTCGCCCACTTTCAGCAACATATCTACAGTCGCAACGCGCGGGTCGAATTCAAAGGTGAATAGTGAGATAAGGCTAGATATAAGGCACTAGCGGATAGCCTTGCGGGACGAAAGCTCGTAGGCAGTTGGTGGAATGTTCGCGGGTTTACTTTCCACTGCAACCTTGGGCGCCGGCATCGCGCTCCGATCACCCGAAACTTGTGCAAATACTTGTCGATTGCGTTTAGGTGATTTATTGATAGGATAGAATAGAAACATCATAACTTATGTATTTGACAACAACCATTATAGCCCAAATGCTTTTCGCATTTTTGTTTATAGCTTTTTCTCATAGGTTTCACCGCGAAGATGTTTGATAAATGAATCATGTCATTTCTCATTATTTTAATTCTGTTCACCACACACGAAACGGAAAAATGTTAGCTCTTCTTAAGTTGAACTTGATTCTTTTGAGTTAAATGTGCGGCGAACGTTTAATTTTATTTTAGAGATACATAACTTTCATAAGTTATCTATGAAAAGGATAATTGTTTTTAAAAGTAAGTGGTATTTTTATTTAAACTGGGTCATATTTTCGATCCACATATTTATTTCATGTTTATTATTATAAATATCTGCAAAAAAATCACAAAACATTTCATTAACTTATGAAAGTTGACTCGATGAGATTACAGAACAACGTTTTTGTGGTAAACATTATTACCAACTCAAGGTATCTGCTATGAAATTATTTAACTTTAAAAAATTTTATTTTGCTAAATTAACAGATAATTATGTGAAACTTACTCGCCCATACGTGCAACATTTATTATCTGTCAAAACAAACAGTTATTTTTGAATGTAAGTAAGAATAAATATCGATCGAACAGATATCTATAATAACGTACTTAATACACATTCAATATTTTCCCTCGAGGCTTATCCGTGGGCCAAACAAACGAGAAACAATTGATTACGCATCGTTAACGCCTCCGACGCGTGCGGAACAGAAAAAAATGGAGCCCGCCGACCGTGAAGATGGTGTGGAAAGAGAGGACTATATGCGAAAGTCGCCCCAACCGATAGAGGTGGAAACTGGTTTGGATGGTCGGCGAGGTGCAGTGAAACGAACGACGAGCGCGAACGAGACAGACGACGGAGGGAAAGACAGGGAGGAGAGTGAAATTGCCGCAGCAACTTTCGCTGAGCTCGTTTCGGTTACGTCAGAGCTACGCCGGCGCATTGCGTAACGTGCTGTGAAGATTATGACTATTTTGTATGACACTGATTTGAGTGATAGCTGAAAGCGATCCTTTCACCTTTCCGGTGTCTCTCCTTTTGTTATTGTAATTCAATTCTGATTTATTTTTAGATATAAATGCTCTATTTAGTTATTAGTTTCGTGGGTGTATTGTAGAATTTTTAACATTTTCTGAGAGTATTATTGACAGTTTTATTTCGATAGGTTAGACAATGGTAGATACCTACTTTTTAGCTGAGCTCCTTTTCGTAGTCCCATTGATTTCTTTTATTGGTTACAGATGATAGCGAATCACTCATTTGCATGGATTAGGAATAAACTATTGCAACAATCAAGACAACTCAAATATGAACTGC
>DWTW01003218.1:0-10195 GCA_018246275.1 Papilio slateri
AGTCACAACATTGTCTTTTAAGCTTCTTTGATTTAATTTTAGTTATTAACTTACTGTTTATACAAAAACGTATCTAAACGTAATAAGCGGACTAGATAAAAAAAACAATCAACAAATATTAATTTACAATAAAGTTGCGCTACCGCATTTTCCTAATGGAGCAGAGGCAACTTAACTTTAAGTCGTCTGATTCCACTTCTTAGAAAAGCTTTATTGAACCAACATCAAAGCTATTAAACGATATTTATTTTATGTAATTATTTTTCGACAATGTTTACAAATAAATAAAATGATTCGAATAAAATCTGAAATATTTTTCTAGTGAAAAACTATGTTTAAATTTTATGAAGCAAAATCAGTATCACATTGTCAATAAAAAAAAAACCTTAAGTAAATGTGATCCATTCCTAACCGATTCACGGATTTAAACTTACATAATTTTAGGCGACAATAACCAGATGGTTAAGGGCACTGACTACGAAACATACAGTACAATCTATTAAATAACAAAGCTAAATCTGTTTAAAACAATAACAACTAAGAACTTAGAAAGGTATTCGCTGGCAAACGTTTTTAATTATATTATCTGTCGGTGGGCGGAACAACAACAATCGAACGCCGCCTATCGCGCGCACCGCCCCCTAGCGCCGGATACCACCGGTGACTCATACAACTATTGTAAAACATCGACATACATATATACACATATATGTACATGTGTTTTTATTCTAAACTAGATATTGCCCGCGGCTTAGCACGCATTCTTTTATTTTCCTCGCTGGAACTCCTAGTTTTTGTAACTTGATTTCGCTTATAATTGCTTGGCATTTATAGATGAATGTCAAAAACTTGTTATTGGTTTCCATGTTGGTTCGATGGTTCCAAAGTTATTTGAAAGGTACTAGGTTCTTTTCTGTACACCTGAAGATGTGTGTGCACAATTTAATGATGCTCGGTTGAGAAGTTTACGCGTGAAAGGGTAACAAACAACCAATCTCACATTCGCATTTATAGTATTAGTTAAGTTAGGCTCCTACTATCAAATATTTAAATAAAAATTTCCAACCATAACAATTATAAAAAAAAATAAGATTAATGATCATTACTGAAAATTCGAACTCATTCATATCTACGCTGAACTTGATTGTTGCGGTTTTCAAGACAAAAAAACCAAATATTTATTATGTATATATGTTATATGTATAGGCTCATCTGTTATATTTAGGACTTATGTTTGATGAAAAGGGGATATCGATTGCTGTCTCTTTCTATTACAATTGGGTTCAAACAGTATATTTTGTTTTACTCAAACTCGTTTTACCGATCGCACGGCTTTTAACGTAGACGAAACAAGTTAAATGCGGGGTCCTGTCTTGGAACGTGACCGCTTTATGTATTTATGCAGATATCCCCCCCACTCGCCACACTCGCCCCTCGCGACACGTCCGGTGTCCCTGAGAAGAATTCCACTGAGGTGACCGCCGTACGAAGCTTATTATTGGCACAAACACGCTTGAGGCTTAGCGAGGATTACAAACAAATGTCACGCACACGCTTAATATGGATTTGCCGGATTTGACCCAATACAATGCTCGGATGTTCGGACAATGCTGTTGTATAGTTCATTATACTTTTTTTTATACCAACTAGTAGGCCTAGGTAAACCTCGAAATGCAATAATGTGTTACTTTTAAAAAATATTTATAATGACTATTTGAATTATCCTTAAAATTACAATAAAATATAAATGTAGCGAAATGTTGAGAAGTTAAATGAGCAGGCAAGCAATCAGATCCAAAGCTATCTTATTTTCTTTACATTATCGAGGCAGACAAAGAAATTCAAATCAAAATCCAAACATCAGATATAACATTGTACCTATTTCAAATATACTTTAAACTTGCATTCTTACTTGCCCTACTTTTATTAACGTAAAATGAAATTGTTATAAAACCCCAGAGACGATATCATTGAAACAAATATTAAAAACCATTTATAAAGCGATTGTTATTTCGCGTCAGTGTGCGGTAGACGGGGTTAATAAACGAATATTTATGTCCCTCGCGTAGCCGGACGTCTGTCTCGAGCACTCAACCTCCACAATATTCATAGAGAAAAATCATAGTTTATGAGTAACAATCTTTCCTCGGGAAAGCTTTTTACGACACCGAGAGCTGCATCACATTAATAACACTTATAATATAAATAAATCTCATTTCGCGATATTGAATAAGATAACGTTTAAGTTAACTCTGACATCTGTTTGTTAGTTAACTTTGTATGTATTATTCGGGGCCTAGGGATACTGCTATATGGAATTAAATTGCCAATTACGTGAGTGTACGACTTCTGTGACGGAGACGATATGACGAGATTATTTCAGAGATACGCGCAGGTGCTTAGCGAGTTATGCTCGCAAGTTGTGATGCACGTAATGAATAGCTAGAAATGTTATTCTGAGCATGAACAGGGGTACAATTTTGTAAATGATCTGCACTGCACTGTATCCACATGTTTTAAAAATAAAACTCAAAAGGAAATCATGTTATCTTTCCATATTCTTTTAAAGCATCCTTTTATTTTATTTTATAGAAGAAGGTGGTAAACGAGCTAACGGTACACCCGATATTAAGTGACCTCTACTGCAACAAACGTGATCTGCAACAAACTAATGAGTTGCAGATGCGTTGCCTACCTTTAATGGACAAAGGAGGGACAGTAAATAGAAAAAAGGATATTTCCTCTTTCTAACTACCCCGTCCTTCGTCAAATCCTTTTATGGTAGAAAGAAGCAAACGTTATTCTATTTAATATTATTCCAATAATTTTAGTCCATTCAGTTATATCCGTCAGCTTCCTCTA
The DNA here is from genome assembly GCA_018246275.1 of Papilio slateri. NCBI lineage: Eukaryota > Metazoa > Arthropoda > Insecta > Lepidoptera > Papilionidae > Papilio > Papilio slateri. The sequence goes on from DWTW01003218.1 coordinate 2,863, forward strand.
AGCCAGTAACGGCGATAGAGTTAGCAGGAGTTGTTGCACGAATGGGCCGGTTCGACCGGGAAGTAACATGGCTTCACAGAATACGGGCGAAACATAAATGAGGAACCTTGTCCCAATGTTTCGCATGATGAGTGAGGTGACGCAGGCCTCATCCCCTACTTCTTTATTTTTCCATTTACGGCTCCTTCCTCTTTCGTAAAAAAGCTGGCAACGCTTCAACCGACAACCGATACCTACATCAAAGGATGTCCATGTATCGGTCGTCACATAGCTTCAGTTGACTACTGAATTGTCACTACGACGACCAGTACAAGATTATCACTCAAATACTTCTATTATCGATTTTAGAAATTTCATAGCTAGCTCGGAATGCCACAGCGTCGTCCACCATTATCCCTTTCGTCGTCATTTGGATTATTAGATGCATTGATTTATCTAACCCCACTCTTATCTATATAATTAATGTTCATTCCGGGTTTTTCAGTTATTCATCACGACATCTTCACCATCAGCAATATAAAACCTTTCATCAAAATCAATCAGCAAGTTCCACGTCGTCTCCTACTTAGCACACGCTCACACTTTATCGTAATCCCGTAAGGTCCCTGCGGAGTGGATGCGCGCACTGATACCGTTTCCCCGTGTCACATTTTGAAAAGGGAAAGGGCCCAAGAATTAGGATCGAGTGATTTAGAAAAGCATTAGAGTTAGTAAATCAAACAGTGGAAGGGATTCACCTGTTGGCGCTCGACCAGATATGCTGGAGAGGGCCAAATAAATCAATCATTCAATAAACGAGCCCCGAGGAGGCGGGAACGACGATTTGTCATGAACAAGGACCGGGCGTCTTCACATTAGTGCTTTCATGACTTGTCTTTTTATACGTAACTTAAATATTTGAATTTAAAACTTTTATAAAATCGCAAAAGCTAGAAGAAACCCGGCTTCGCATGGGTTCACTTTTTTTGTTGTAATTTCGTATATTACAACTTCCTTTTCTAGCGTAGACTCTTTTACTTGGCAGCAATAAAAAGTTTCTATATTATTAAGTTCATATAACATACACAGAGATTTTACGGAGTTCTAATTGTTTCATTTATTTACGATGGTAAAATGAAACACTTACCCATATAGATTGGATATTTGAAATATAATACTCAATGAAACTATACCTGCAGAGAATGTTATACGATAGCTGTTTCAAATTAATAATAAGCAATTTGTCGATAGTGTTGCAATATTACTTACTAATGAGCTACAAATATACTCCAGAACCGCGGTAACGGTAACGGGTACGATTCCAGACAATTAACAACATTAACTATTTATCTATGAATTCGTATGTGCATTTGATTGACTTGCATATACCAGTAAATGAAAAATATATTTCATTTACAATTTTAATATACTCCCATTAATTCTGCAAACATATATCAATCACATTGAATCAAAAGTGGTTGTTTCCACCGATTTATCCGACTGACCCAGAAAGAGGGTAATGTTTTTCGCACGTATGTATGTGCGGATGTTCGTTCCTTTGTGACCTCCTGTAGCCTAAACAGCTTGACAGAATTTGTCGAGTAAGGTATCATTAGATTAGTATTATTTATCGAAGTGTCATAGGTAAGAAGATGATTAAGTTTTCCCTGTCGAAAACGTATTTTTAATGGCAGTATTCATCAGTATCACACTAATCTGATCGACGTAAGTTCTCCTGGGACGTCCCTTGCTAATACTACGACTCACTTTTGATTGCAATGTTGCTGAAAAGACAAACAAATGCTTAGAAAACGAATATGAAGAATTTCGTAAACAAATAATTATGGACACTAAATTAGGAGACAGGATGCCGTGGATATTTGACACCCGAGCAAAGCATCGCAGTGTGTTCCGGCGGTGGCATAATATCTGGCCACAACAAAAACTTTTTCTACGTTTTTACTTTTTAATTTTATCAAAATATTATCTATCATCATATTCATTCTATAACAAACACCGTATAAAATGTTATCATCTTGGGTATGTTATGATTCCACACACAACAAAATATTTCCCTTAAGAAGAAGCGTGCCAAAAGTGTTTGCAATGGGAAGACAGCGCGTAACAAATCAGGAACGTTGCGCAGCCGACAGGGGCTTGGATGCAAGCAAAACAAGACACGTGTACTCTTATTTAACATTTATACTCGAACTACTTTTTGGTAAGTAATTTCTTAGCACACAGCAATTGTTAAAACAGCAACATATTTTTAAAAATCTGTAATGTTTTTAAAACGGCAAAAAACTATTTTGCTAAGTATCAACAAGTGTACTGTACTTTACGGAACTAAAAATAATCTATTGAGCATCAGAGCTAATTGTAATATGAGTACTTAAAAAATAATGCAAAGTTGCCAGCCATAACTAACGTTAATTGTTCTAGTGGTTGATTTTATATGATAATTACAGTATTAACTGACATACACATATACATATACATATATACATTATATACATTTACATTACATATTCACATATACATTTTTACGTATCGTAACCAGCCAACCATTATATTACAAAAATATTAGGCAACGATGTATGAGTGTGATCAGATACCTCCGTTCCTAATTCCCTCTAGCAACAACAAAATAACATTTCCATTATCAAAAATAAAGTCTAAAAATATCTGTGGCTCCACTCAAGCAAAGTGAACATTATTTCGAATTCGCGATTAGTATTCAATAATCCCAAAGGATTTTCGTTGCTCAGACGACATAGGTTTCTCAAACAAGATCCGCTTATCTCCAGATTTGCTGCAAAAATCATAGGCAAATAACAATATTCCAGGCAAACATCGTACACATCCCTAAACTAACATCACAAAGAGCCCAGGGGCCCTCTTAGGTCTGGGCTTTTATATTTCACTTCGTTACGTCGGTCTACCATCTGTTATTTTTGCCCTTTACATATTTTAATGCCCCCGGAGGAGATTTTCTTACCGCCCACTTAGCTCCTTCCGAGCCATTGGACACTTTAAATAAAACAATAAAATGCAATATTAAACTATCATTGCAGTTTTTACGACTCTAGATAGGATTAATAGTTATAGCAATAAAAATAATATGAGGTGACTTTGTAAGAATGGATCAGTAATTACTCTATACAGAATTAGTACTATTGTATTTATGACAACGTGATAAAGATGGTAGAGCGCTGACATAATGGTAATGAACGATCGTTTATAGTTCTTACTTTAAAAAAGGTCTTGTAGAATTCGATTCCAAATCTCTGAATATGTGGGCGGACTGTCTAAGCATTTATCTGAACAATAATATTTTTCTGTCGTGATAAAACATTGATATTGAACTGTGATAACGCTACCGAATAATTTTTTGATAGAAGAAAGAAATGGAAAGGATTGTATTGTAAAATCAACGTTCTCGTATAACTTTAGGACTTCAGAGTCGAGTCGTTGGTTTTGGCTGCCACTTGTTTTAATTAGATCATAAATGTAAATAAATATTGTAAATGATTATATGTCTATGTGTATGTATCTGAATATATTAGTATGACTAATTAAAATATTAGGACTCAAATACATTATAAATCGAAGGGCCTTTATAAGGGTCATAAAAAACTTCTGGACAGACTATATTTTAGCAAAGACAATGTGCTATCAAGGATGAATAAAATTCGTGTTTGAAATAAGCAATGCAGAAAATTGAGTTCTGCTAATTTACAAACCCCTACTTCTTCCTATTCCTTTCTCCTTTACTTTCGTTTATCCACTTCCCCCTTAAAAATGTCTGGCGCCGCAGATCGTAGCACTTTATAGTTCAAGATGTTGATGAGTAAGTTACTACGCGTTTAAATAAACTCTAAATTAATCTTTGGCCATCTCGTTGTGTATTTGAAAGTATTTGTTTGTAAGAGCTTTTATTTAACTTTTTTATAAGTCAGTAAGTAATAACCGTTTCCATAAATCCCCGAACAAAAAACATCGTAAAAGTACACTCGAATTTTATTAATAACATTACTTTGGTTTGAATGTCGGGAATATTAAAATATTTGTTTACGCACCGCTCTTAAAGGCCCTTGTTGAATTATGGTTAAAATAAATAATGAGAGGAGCTCTTATTTGCACTCCAAGCAGATCACGGATCCCAATTTAAACATTCTATTTGAACAACCCACTTCGTCCCACTGTCGGATGAAAAGGTCTTCATGTGAATTTTGAGTTCTTCAAGTTTTCGGCTTAAATAGTGAATAAGAAATTTATACTTACAATGGATTTTCCAAATTACAATACTGAATATTCCATTTAAATAGCTGTACATTTGTCTGAAAGCGTTCGGAGGCGGGGTTCATAAGAAATGCATAAGGTCGCGAGGCGGGTAGGGCCCGGCCCGCCGCTCCGCGCACAATGAAATGACAAAGAATATTATTCGTCGTGCCCCGTATTTGTTATTTGTAATACTCGATGTCTGAGTATCAACAAACTTTATCTTAAATGTTTTTTGTTTCGTTCACTTCAAAGGGAAATTGAGCCCGAGGGATCTCTTTCAGTGAGCCCAAAAAACAAAAAAAAAACACTTTTTGTTATTCGTGAAAAATAGATGTATCAATTGGAGAAACGTAAACTAATGTTTTTATTTTCTTCTTCTGGTCCAAAAAACTTTTATGTCTCGTCTAGCTGTAGCTGTTAATAATACCAAGACTGCGTGGTTTCCACTGACAGTTAAATTATAATACAACTATATAATGTCGAACTTATAATATATTGACCAGACTGGTAACATACTAAAGAAGGGCCTTATTTTATAAATACCAATAACCGACAGGCAAGTTGCGTAGAGGTATGGATATAGAACCTTGCCAAATATTAAAAAAAATGATTCTGGATTACGGGCGTATTTATGTATTTACAAAAAGTTAAAGTTGATCTAAGTTACTTTTAGTATTATTTTAAAAAAATTAACTCACCTACTTTGGTAGTAAGCCATCTTTACATAAATAAAACGCAGCCTTATACACTTTTTATAATGGTTTATCCTAATGATACTTCCCATGAAAATTAAAAACGACTTTAACGTACTGACTTGCGCCCCTCTGACCTACGGTTTTATTCCACAGATTTAATAGCAGAGGTCCTTGTGAGGTTTTCCTGGAAAATTGTCGACAAAAAATTGTCTTTTGTTTTTTAGAATCCTGAAATCTTAAGGAATATATTTAGTTTTTTTTTTATGAAATGGAGAGAATAACAAGCATGTGATTCAAATAAGTAGAGATACTCGCTAAATTTTCCTAACACTAGTTTTCTTCTGAACATTGTGGACAACCAGTCGCAGTCTTTACAATTATAGATATTAAAATAGTCTCACAAGTAAATTTTTTTCTTAATCAAGAGAATCCTTAAGATCAGTACAAATAAAAGTCCAAGTAAAAAGCTACCAAATATCAATGTCATATACAAAGTCTCTTAAAACCAAGAAAATAAAATTCAGACGTCAAAAATTTAAACAGTTAACAAAATATAAGATTCAAAGCGAATTTACGTAAACACAATTTCTGGCCTCGAGGTATTTTATTTCAAATGCCTTATTTTACATTAGATTCCCCTCTGACACGGGAAAATTGTTATGAAGATAAAGAATTTCATAAAGTTTCCACCCACTGCCGGGGCCTCTAAACAACAGGGTGCGTTATAGTACGAAATTAATAATGTTAAGCTTTTAATTAGCCTCCCGCGAGCGTGAAATGCCAGTTCTCTTTGTATAGAACAAAATATTTGTCTTCTTAGCGGACCACTGTGACACTTTTTAATAACATCTCCACTAATTACGTTAGTGCTGGAACTATTTAAAAAAATAAGGAAGCATGATGTAATTTTAATTCACTTAAGTAAGCTCATGACTTGCCAAAATAATATAGAATTTGAAAAAAAAATACTAGCCGATGGAGACATAAGGTTACAGATAGTACGTAACCATTCCACACCAAGACTTATGCACGACCTCGCCACCTATTTCTTATGTATTCGATTACTTCGCTCCATTTGCAAGGCCGGTGGTTTCATTTAGGGGCATATGGCCAATAAGACATAGATCATGTTATAGATACGACTACGCTCCGTGTATTGTTTCACTCAACCTTGATAGCATCATATTGCCATCGATAACTCACCCTAAAGACCATTATAATTATAAAATAAAAATATTTATATAAAGACATACAAAACAGCTTTGACCCTAACACCAAATAATCAGATCCAAAAAAAAGATACGTATTTTGCGCATATCGCCAGTAAAACAAAATAGCTAAGAAAGTGAAATAAAAAAAATGATACAAACGCAAAATTAATTGCTACGATACGAATTATTTCGATTAATTTAAAAGTGTAATTTACCTTCTTTTGTTTGTTCGAGGGTAAGGTAAATTTACAATGTAACGAGTACCAATATGATAAGTTCAAAATTTCGTAACGGAGTTAGTATAAGACCGGGGATTAACCTTTAATTACTCACATGGGGCTGATCTTACGCAGGTAAGCAAACTTCGCTCCCCGCTGCCATCTTGCGGTCTGGCGAATTTTGCGATGTAAGGCCGATAACACATCGACGGTTACATTTCTGAGTACATGTTTAATTGAGAGCAAGCTGAATTTATCAAGTTGGCATGATGATTGATAGAATAGTTTGTCAAATGTGGTAACTCTGCTAAGCCCCAATTTTGGGAGCCTATATTATAATTTGTTACAGTTACGTTACGTCCGCCCGGGTTTACTGGTATGTTATATAATCAACTTATACAATCCATACGTAAGATTGATTAGAGATCAATATGTTGACTCTATAAAAAGTAAAAAAAAAATTATTTGAGGTGCTACATATGCATATATCAAAATCAACAATGTCAGTGTGCACACATCTTAACGCTCTTGTAGAGTTATCTCGGCGCATCTCGGGCAGGGACACTCACGTTTGGACGAAATGATTAAATTACAACGTAACACTAACTCAAATATATTGCCTCCGCCTGTATTTACTAGCGAACGTGCCCAAACCGCGCGCCTGCTATCCGTAGGGTATTTGTTGTAAACAACGGAAATATTACATTGTTGCACGCCTTTTCTATTATATTAATTAGCTTTGAACAAAAATATAACAAAGGAAATGTAACATTTGTTATATTTTTATCTGAATAATATAATTATTTATTTTTTATTGCGTAAGTTGGTGATAAAGATCTCATTCGAACAACTAGACTCCCTCTATTTTGTTTTTAAACATTTTATGATTTTAGTCATTTCTTTGTATAAATTTCTTAGCATTCTAAAATTTAAAAAACTTTAATAC
>DWTW01003219.1:0-10194 GCA_018246275.1 Papilio slateri
ACCATCTCTACTAAACATACATCCCAAATATACAAACTCTTCCACCTGTTCCACTTGTTCACCGTTAACATTTATTTAAACTACTGTCTTACTTTGTTCTCTTTCAAACACCATTACTTTCGTCTTGTCTACGTTTATCTTCATACCTTTACCTTCCAATGAATCATTAATGATTCAAAGATTAATGTCAGATTTTATTAGGTATTAAATATGAAATACGTTTGCGCAGTGGGGATTTAAAATATGCATTCAGTACTCCTGTAGCTGCTCAATTTTATAAAATATAATTTATCTATGAATATTTCAGTAACAACAAAGCTTGTCAAATCGTTTAACTAATATTAAATTAAATTAAGATGAAATGATTGCACTGGCAACAGCCTGATTTTTTCACAATTCGACTTCTTAAATCGAATTGCGAACGATGTGTACAAATATTGTTTTTTTGTTCTGTAGTTTTGGATGTCATATTACGAATGACTTCTATGCGCTAAGTAAATTTCAAGTTAGTCCTCCAAAACTACAACGTTCATGTAAAAATGGTTTATGAAGACATAAATTGTTTTATCTCTAATCTTCTTAAGTAAAGCAATTGTAAACTTATATGTAGTTATTTCTTCCATAACTTTAGTATTAAACATAGTAATGAGTGTTCTATTAACTCTCGTCTGTCTGCTTGACATAAGCACATAGAAGTGTAGGCAGCAAACGTGTCAGAACATGTAATAAACAGTAAACCGTCCAATTTCATACTTAAAGAGCTAAATGAGAAAATTAGTTTATTAACCCTCGGGGATCGGCGTAGGCAGTTGGGGTCGGGCGCAGTCGCTGAAACAGGACGCGGCGTGTTGACACTTGTGCGAACGATATATTGCACTCGAGAGGACACACGAGGGAAAATTATAAAAATATTTTATTTTATAACGCTACGTGTTTGAATAAAGCCATAAAACTAAAATACTATCGTTTGTATAAGCAAAATGTATACAATGAATATACGACTACATGATTGCATTAAGTTTGATAGTTATTAAAAAAATACTTTTTCGTCTCTTTTTAATAAAAAAAAAGCAAACGACGACGAACATATTAAGAAAGAATAATATAGTAGGGACCTTGCATGCAGACTACAGTTTATATTTTTTCTTTTTACTCTGCTAAGTATTTTTTTTAAGAAAATAAAACAAAATATGAGGTAAATTATGAATTTATTTTCCAAAACACAAGAAGTAGTTAGAAATACTGGTAGCGGATACAGAAGTTACATCGGAGCCTCCCCCTCGCCGGCAAACTTTTTACGATAACGCCCGAGACGAGCCGCGCAACTATTTTAGAACGACTTATACAACGCTATTAAAAACTTCCCGAGGAAGTGCAATAGACGGTAAGGGGTACACCACACACCGACGACGGAAAGATGCGACAAAGTTGAAAGAGGCTATGTGAAACTAAATGATGTTATTTATTTCTGTGGAGTACTCGTGTACCAAAGAAAGGCACGTAACCGACGAGCATGTTTGTAGAAGCGGGAGAGGTGTGCCAGGACCGTGTAAAATGGTAATCTGTAACCTTTCCTCAAGCCCATAGTGTGAGTATTGAATTGAAATCTTATAATAAATACTTGATCATCGTTATCATTATTAGCATAGTAGTCCACTGCTGTACATAGGTCTTCCCTAATGTCCCACACACTGCAAACCCATAGAACTGTGTAGGGTTCACGTTTAACTTCACTTATACAAGCATAAATATTTTAAACAGAATGCATACAAAGCGTATTGTTCTGTTTGCAGCGTTCGCTTGCGTACTCATTAAATAAGCGACCGATTTACAGCAAAATTATTAGCAGAATTTTCCCCAGTGTGATCAATATGATAGTGTAGATTGTTATCACCTTGAAAATATTATCACGCTAAATACCACCACTCCTTTAAATGTACTTCTACCGACCGAGTTTTGCCTCAGCAAAAGTTTGCCCTCGCTTTTCAGTTCATTTGCTACAGTTCGCTGTTCAGAGAATTAATCTAACTAAAGTCTAGTCAGTCGCTCAGTCTTCGTCTAATGAGGACTTAGCCTTATCATGTGCTGTCATGTTAAAACATATGATCATACGAAGTCGTTATTTAGTTTCCAGCGGGATACTAGCGAGACGGACGTGTGTAGCCAGCTTTATACAGCGGCCCCCCCTCGCGGATTTACGATTTGACTCATTGCGAGTACGTTCTGCTGCACGACTAAACCGTTGAATGTCTTCAGAATTAATTCAAATATTTATACTTTCTGTTACGAAATATTAGGGTTGGTGCTTTAAAACAAATTGTTTTAGTTTGAAAAGGAAAGTTCCTGGTTCATGAGTGATGTGGTATGTAATTTTTTTTTCGCATAACTTCTAAGAATTATTATCATTGCTAGTCAAAAGTCTATAGCATGGTACAGGTGAGGTTTCGCTATCTTAGAAAAAGCATCAGTTGTACTGTTTTTTAAAAATGAGTTGACAAACTTACTGAACACAGATTGGATAAAGATTATCGATAGCGACCAGAATGATGAAATACCTGTAACAAATAAAACAAAAATAAGCAAACATCAAGGAGAAGTCTTAACAGAGCATTTTGGATGAGCGAATGATCATTTACTTTTCTACTACTAATCATTACATAGTATAAAACAGTGTATTTAATATAGATCAAAATGGCTCTTTACAGTATGTAATTTAAATGAATATTTTCGAAGATATTACAGATTTAAAATGCAGTGACATAGCGGTTGCGACGATACCGGCCGGGCCTATAAATAGCGCGTCGAAGGCCGCGCCTCGCTTCTTCAGTCGTTGAAGATAGAAGCGTTGTTGGAGTTTCGTCCGCTACTTCTACCAGCGCTAACGCTTTCCGAAGTGGTAGTAATGTTAGCTGTAGACAGACAATAGCTTCCGATCGAGCCGAGGTTCGGCCCTCTCGGGCACCATCGAATCGGAATGCTGAACGAAATGAGTGACAGTCCAAGCCGAGGGCTCTCGGGGGCCCTTGCGTCCAGTCACTCCATAGAGCGTCCGCCGAAGCGACCTAAGAGCTCGGCGGCCTCCCAATCCAGTAATAATAATAATAAAGTATAGGCCCGAGGGAGCCCTCGAGCTTAGTTACTCTTAAAGAGGTTTAGGCTAAGCGCCCCCTGCGCTCGGCCACCTCAAGCCCGGTGAATCTAAAATAAAAAAACCGCGCTTCGCTTTATAGCACTTTATGATTAACAGCGATTGCACGCGTTTGTATCAGCATTGGACCCGTGCGAAGCCGTGGCGGGTCGCTAGTTAAAAATATATGTCTCAACAAGATGAATAATAAAATTAGAAGTTACTCAGGCTATGAAGAAATATTTCACCATTACTGTTCCTACATTATGCTTGGATAAAGTCAATAACAAAAAAAAACGGTAGCATTCTGCCACAGCCACGCCCCCTTAGACAGGTGCTCAAAAAAGCTATCATATTCCCCGGTCATTGTCGAGGGTAAGCGTTGTTTTCGCGGGATAATTGGTGGTTTACTCTAAAATTCAAAAATTCGCGCAGGTACTTGACACAGATTCAAAGCTGCCGGCAATTCAGCGTCACGAATTTCACCGTCGCATTTTGTCAGGTGAAGTCATTGCTTCGTTCAGGACTTTACATTTACAATTTACATTTATACAGGGCTTGTTTTAAATGAAACAATTTTCTAGAATTTAAAGTACGTTTTTATTTTATTTTTAATTTCCTTAACATATTTTAACGTGTCTAATGATTACAATCCACTGATAATCCACTGATTGCTAATATATTGACGTACTACTTAAAAACTATAAACATTTTTATTAAATGATTACTTTGTTTGTGTCTTACATTTTATGAATATATCTAAGTTAGTGTATCTACATACACTAACTTGTGTGTGAGCTTGAAAAGATGTTCTGATTTTGATTCCCTAAAAACATTAAGAACTTTTTTTAACTACATTTTGAAATATAATATCATATGAAACAAACAATTAAGCTCGAATAAAATTCTTAAGAAGTAACTTAGATTTAATTCAATTACATTTAATATTTCAAGTTAGATTTTTTTTTCAGATATTAAAGCTTCTTCAATGAGCAACTATGATTATGAATGTAAGTCTGTATGAATATTCTAAAAAGTATATTTCTGTGAAAACGTATTATCGTCTGATTGAAACGAGAATTAATGTTTATTTTCCTTGTAGCAAATATTTTCGTACAAAAATATATTAACACAATTATTTTAAGCTAAATTGTGAGGAATTATGTAATGGAATTAGTTTTTTTTATTTAGTTTAGTTTTAGTATCGTTCCGCCGCAAGTACTGTTCGGGATTTGGTACAATAATGGTGGTCGTAAAAGGTGAAGTAAATCAAACTACTGGATGTCGAAAGCGTTTTCCGACACCATTTCGCTAATCGCAGTAACAATTAACCAAGTAAAGTTTGCGAGAGACGAAGAAACCGCACTTTTAAGTTGTAAATAGATCGATGGCTAAGATTCCTCTTGTTATTTTCACTCCCTTTATGACTATAACTTATTAATACTATATACACGGTTACAACGTAAAGTTTATTTGTATTTGAATCCGTTGTCAATTCGTTGCGATTAACATAGAAAACAGTAAAGTTTACCTCGTTGCTATGCTGTAACCGGTGGCGGCGGCAGTATTATCCGTATTCAATGCAAAATCGCTTTCTAAAATACGAAACAGGTGGGGGTTTGTAGATTGGAGTGCGTTTGACACCTCGTTTAGAGAAGGAAAAAACAAAAAACAATTGTGGCTTCGGGGCGAGACTAGAATTCATGTTTGTAAATTTTTAGAATGTAATATTGGTTTTCTTGTGTGTTTTAAGTTCAGTTATATTGCAAATATTGTGGATATAGAAAGCGATTTGTACACATATAGCTACAAACATTAGAACTAATATGTTAAGGGTCATATATTTCTGCGTAACAAGGATAAAATTTGAAGAGTTTTTAAGGAGAAAAATAAAATCAAATAGACATACCAATACCTGAAAGTTGATTGTGTCAATATGTTTTCGTTCCATGAGTACTCAGCACCAGGGTATTATTGATTTATAGTAACAGGATTTTAATAATTTATTGAAAGATTACCCTTATTTCTGTGTTATAATATTAACAAATATATTATATAAAAACTCAGCAAAGGTTTTTTGTTTTATGGAATTGGAACTATTAAATTTGAAAGAGAATGTTTTATTTCGCCAAAAAATTTTCGCATGGTACCTGCCTAAGTTACATTTTTGCGCGCACTTTACCCTCTGTTTTAAAATTTTTTTTTTGGCTTCAACGCAATTATACAACTGCAGTTTCGACATTAGTTGAGTATATTATAATATATTTAATCTTACTGAACTATTCCCGATGGCAAATCTTCGTTAATCTTGTATTTAATTACTTCATATCAATTACAAATAATAGCAACCTTTATATGTGTCAGATTTCACACTATTTCCAACATAAATATTTTAATCTAACTAGATATTGTGATTACACTGTTCGCCGAGCTACGGCCAATTAGTATATATTATCAAAATACTCGAGGCCTGCGTACCAAAACGGATATTTTTAAAAGAAATCTATTGCTAAACGATTACGATATTATTGCACTCACTGAGACTTGGTTATTAGATGGCATTAGCGACGCTGAGCTCTTTGACGACAGATACGTTGTATACCGCAGGGACAGGGAGTACACTGCGACTGGTCAGGGACGTGGCGGCGGAGTTGTTATAGCAGTGCGTCGGGAATTAATTTCACATGAACAGATAGCGTGGCGCTCAACCGCCGAGGACTTATGGGTTACAATTACTATAAAATCTAACAGGAATCACATACAAAAAATACATTTCTGTGTTATTTATCTCTGTGCTCAAAATTTGGGTTACTCTTTTGGTACCCAACTAAGTAATTTTTCTGAAACCCTTTTGAACATTACCATGTCCTGTCCTACGGATAAATTCGTTATAATAGGTGACTTTAATCTTAGTAATGTCGACTGGCGCAGTGACAATGACTGCTTACTGCCATATGGTGTTTCAGGTGAATCCCAATTCGTATTTTTTAATGCCCTTTCACAATGTAATTTACATCAGTATAATAATATTCGTAATGTCAATAACAGACTATTGGATTTAGTTTTTTCTTCAGATACGCTAAAAGTGATATCGTGTGCTGATCCATTAGTACCTGAAGATCCCCACCATAAATCTCTTCATATAATAATTGATTTTTTAAAAATTAACTATTTGATAAATCAGGTAAGAAAAAAATATCTGTTTCATACCGCGAATTACGAAGTTTTAAATGCTTCTTTGGCTAATATTAACTGGGATGAAATTATATACAATAACTCTATGGAAAAGGCTGTTGAGGATTTTTATGATGTATTATATAGTCTACGTGATAATTATATTCCGCAAAAAGTTGTATACTCTTCCAATAACCCGCCCTGGTTTAGCGCTGCTCTCAAAAAAGTTATTAAAGAAAAAAGGAAGTACCTAAAGAAATACAAAATATATGGTAACATTAATGATTTATATACTCTTAACCTACTAAGTAAGCGTGCAAAAAAATTAGAAAAGGATTGTTTTAACCAATATATTAGTAACATTCAAGCGTCTCTAATCTCTAATCCTAAAATGTTCTGGTCATATCTAAAATCAAATAGAAAAGTTAATTCACTTCCTTCATCTATGTACTACACAAACGTTACGGCAGATTCCAGAGAATCAATATTTAATCTTTCTGCAACATATTTTCAAACAACTTTTAATTCATCATAAATTGTTAGCGCCAACGCTTTCTGTGGCCACCCTGATATTGATAGCATTAATAATATCGATGACATATGCTTATGTATACGAGCACTAGTTTTCCATGTTAACAATAAAATAAAATAAAATAAAATAAAATATCATTACTTTGTAGACATGACTAACATGAACATTACATATAATCTTTTATATCATTAATATTGAAAAGGAGAAATAGATTAAATAGATTTAGAGGCAAGATTAGTTTATTTTGAATAGATCGACAGTTGATCGTTGTCATTATGTTCGATGCCGTCGACCGTTGTCATTGAGGGGAGCATTTTTTGTTAGAGTCAACAACACTGAGATGTTAAAAATCTTTGCTTCTTATTTATATAACTAGTGATTCATTTAATTTTATATAAACCTTGAATAAAATGTTATTTTTATTAAATAATTGTTTTTCATGAAGGTTACTTGGTAAATTATACTGTGAAGGAAGCCATCCTTAATCGATTGTCTTCAATGACAACTTCTTTTCTTGAAAAAGGTTGTATCAATTTATTTTTTCATAAAAAAAAATATTTATTAAAATTTAAACATCACTCAACTTAGCATTGTTTGATAACCTGTTTATTTCACCAATAATACTATAGTTTACATGCAACAGAATGGCGAGTGGACGAACTCCGGTCGGTCGGGTAGTGCAGTGCTGTCGGGCGGCACGGCGCGCCGAAAGCAGAGCTTCCCCGCGCGCGCGCAGCCCGCCTGCGACCCGCCGCCCGCCGCCTGGCCGCACCATGCCTCAGAGAACGTAAGACTTATTTCACTTAATATAAACACCGTAAATAAATAAAAATATAAGGTCCTAAATAGATGTAGCAGATCTAAGAGTTAGCAGGACAAACTGGGTACTATTTATAACTGGGTACTGTTACACTGTCTTATCCGGAACAACTTCACACAAAACTTATCTAGAAGATGTACTTATAAAAACTTCTGCATTTTCAACGACATCAAGCGATTCAATGCTGTGGCATTCAATGGCGTACATCGTGTTCCCCCCGCGAGCTGTTCGCTGATTTCGTGTTTGCATCGATAACAACTTAAAGTACGACCTCCCTCGTGAAAAGGTGTATAAAGTGGAGGTGGTTTTTTTCCATTTTCCAACTCATATGCTATTAATTCGTACTTATACAAAAAATGACAACACAGTGCTCAACTGTGACAGTGGCAACTCCTGCTCTTTTTATTATATAGCGGATGTTTATGTAACTTTTAATACAAATTTACTTAAACATCCGCTAAATAAAAATATACATTTATTATTCACAGCAAGAGCCAGTTGAGGCGTGTACGGGCAACGCGGGCGGCGGAGCGGGCACGGGTGGCGCACGTAACGTAGCTCGGGTCGAGCTGTCGTGCAGCAACTGCGGCACGCACACCACCACCATCTGGCGGCGCGACGCGCGCGGCGAGATGGTGTGCAACGCGTGCGGCCTCTACTACAAGCTGCACGGCGTGCCGCGCCCCACCGCCATGCGCCGCGACACCATACACACGCGCCGCCGCCGGCCCCGGCACGACGCCAAGCACGCCAGGAACAGTCAGTAACACACCCATCAGCAATATTCCTTCTCCACGCAAGCACATTCATTTGTATCTTTTGTAACATTTGAACCAGGGTATGTCCTTAAATTGTGGACGACTGTTACCACAATGTTGGTCACACTGGGGTTACAGACGCTCAAATACGCGACATAACAGAATATTGGCATGATGTAAAGTTATTTTCTATTTCAGTGTTTGAACTGATAAGTGGGGTGCTGTCGGCTTTTTTATCTTATCTTCTTTAGGTCAGTTAAACAGTTCGTTCATTCGTCACAAACAAATTTTAACATCTTATCTACAGAGTCACGGCGCAGCGCGGGCTCGTGTGCTGAGGTGTCGGAGAGCGGTGGCGGCGGCGTTGTCGCGGGCGGCGCGGGGGGCGAGGCGAGCGACGAGGCGGTGCTGACGGCGCTGCGCCGCCAGCTGCAGCCGCACCTGCTCGCCGCGCTGCACGCGCACAACACGCAGACGCACCGCAACGCCCCGCCGGTAACGTGCATAAACACAAACAAACATTCACACACACACATAGGCACAGAAATATAGTTTTCTATGTTAATATTAATTAAAAATCCGTCAAAAACTACTTTGTTCCTACCATGAGCGATGTAGTATTTTACATCTTCACGAGCAGCATACAATTCGCAGGTGGGGCCCAGTATGAGTGAATACGACGAAGCGCCGCTGAACCTCGCGAGCCACGTGGCCGAGGAGACGCACTGACCGCCGCCGCGCTGTGACGCCGGCCCGCCTCCGCGCACCCACACCGCACACTAACACTCCTCCTCCTCGTCTCGCCCTCACTCGCTCCTTCCTCCCCCAATCATAGCCGCATCCCCTACCATGTGTATTACTGTACATGTTTATTTACTTTAGTACCGTATACATTCTTTACATGACACCAGGAAACATAATATGTACGATATAGTATTGTACGATTTGATGTGGCTTTTTAAAGTCAAATGCAAAAATATTTTTTAAAATATATAATGGCATCGATTCTGTTTTAAAGGCCAATTGTTAATAGAAGATGCAATAAAAAATGCGATGTAAACATTTAACAAGAAGTAAACATTTAACAAGAAATATTAATGAAAGATTTTGTTTGTGTATTGTCTCCTGTTGTCGTGTACAGCGTAAACGTAATCTATATTCTCATACGTAAGATTTGTACAGTCAGCTTCAAATTCGCTCCAAGCTTATAACTCAAATATTTAACACTCATCCACAAATATGAAACCTACTATCAAAATAACGACCAATGAAATAAAAATCACCGTAAAATGTCAGTGGCTGTCAACCTTTGTCAAACGACTTAAAGTTTTAAAATTTATTATTATTTTATAAATTATCTTTTTTACAAACATTGTGTCAATATAATAACATTGGAATGTATAAATATATAATACCTTTTTATATATACATAACAACTGACGCTGACTGTACAAAAAATGTATAAAAACAAGTTGAACAGATGTAACCTGAATTTGACGACTATTTTCTCAATTCATTATGTTATCATTGAATATTACTATAATTATCTGTCATCCATTCGTTGAGAACAACACAAATACACTAAATTACCTAATTATTGTTGAAAACTGTACAAGCAATGGGAACTAGGCTATAGGCATTGTTTGTACAAATGGTCTGTAATACATACGAAGAGAAACCAGCGATATTTTGTTGGAATAATTTTTTAAATATATATTTCCAACAAAATATCGGTTTGAAGATAATTGCACGCTTCTGGTTTTGCATCCGTGCAACATATATA
>DWTW01003220.1:0-10192 GCA_018246275.1 Papilio slateri
CCTAAAGAAACCTATAAATCTTGGAAACTAAGAATGCTAGCTTAATAAAATAAACGGTGTTGATTAGACCCCTTAAATGAAAGTAATAAAATTTATAAGTCAATAAATTTTATTTCATAAAAATTACATAAAGAAAAAAAACTGCTGGTCTCGCCTTAATACAAAAATAGGAAACATGACATTTTTGTACAACAATATGATTTTTTTGAATTTGAATACTTTGTAATGCCTCCTTGAGCTTCCATTATTGCGTTTACGCAGTTTGGCTGTACACCAAGTTTCTTATACGATTTTGGTAAATATTCTCCCATTCCTCTGTGAGAGCAATTTTAAGCTCACGAAGAGTGCTTGGGGGAGGGTTTCGTTGTTTTACGCATGTTGCAGCTCGTGCCATGCATGCTGGATCGGGTTGATACCCGGGCTGCGTGCTGGCCACTCCATACGAGTAATGTTCATCTCTTGTAGGTAGTCATTCACAATGGATAATAAATTTCTTCCTCATATCTTGCGCTAGTTATAGAACCGTTTTCTATACCGTACTACCGAAATACCGCCGTAGACTACTTCTTCTACACACTCTGTGTCTTCCATCGTGCAATTAAAGCAGATTCATATTGTCTCTTAAACACCATTTATTTTATTAAGCTAGCATTCTTAGTTTCCAAGATTTATAGGTTTCTTTAGGTGACACGCATTCATTGCTCCCGAGTGTAGATATATATACGCCGAAAAAGTTATTGTGTTTTGACGAGTAACGGCTTAGTGTCGATGTTTATGGCAGACATGTGTAATCTAGCGTTTTGGTAGGTACCTAGGTCGTTACCTTACTCTCTTGGATTGGGTTCGTAAACAAGGTAAAAAAAATACCTTTTTAGAAAGTTTTCTTTAGACACTTATAACAGATATTTTATAAATTTCATAAACATGTTAAAAAAAATCGAATTGAATTACGTTATTCTTTGAGTCTATTAATTCTTGATACAATATCATATAAATTTAGCGACCATAATCACAATCCTTGGGAATAAAACGACCATAAAATGAAATCACGTCACGTAATAGAAATACAGAATAAAGATAGGCAACGTATCTCCGAGTCATTAATTTGTTACAGATGCCTATGGGTAGCGGTCACTTAATATTGGGTGTACCGCTAGCTCGTTTGCCACGTTCTCCTATAAAAAAGTACGTTCAGGGCGTCCATCGACTTGGTAAAATAAAGAAAAGAGAAAAATTAAATGAAAAAAGAACAAAGGATCAACAGGCATTCGGCAATAGACTTAAAGAGATGACAATTGGACCAGTTTGAACCAATTTCAATCTATATTTGATAACTTTTATTTCAGGACCTGCCAGCGGCGGTGCGACGAGTCGCCGACTTCCTCGGCAAGGCTTTCACAACAGAACAGATCGACAAACTGTGCGAACATCTCAGCATTGATAATTTCAAGAATAACAAGTCCGTGAACTACGACGTGATGAAAGAACTGGGGATTTTAATATCGAACGGACAGTCCTTTATCAGAAAAGGTAAGCATTTATTAACTTACGTACAACCGCGAAAGCAAGAAAAACTTGTCAGCCCTGAGGTGAGAATAAACAAACAGTCAAACAAACAGGACGGTAAAGGCTGAACTAACGTATTTTTTTATATCACTAAGTGACGAGATGAGTGAAATATTTAACTGATGATAAGTGGACCGCCTATATAAAGTACGTAATCCAGCGTTTCAGTAAATATCGCGTTTGCATTAGTAGTTCCGAGATAGAAGATTTAGGTTCCGAGTTAGACCAGTGCTCCTCAAACTGGAAGGTATATTTAAACACATCTACTTGAGTCAAGCGACGCGATGGTCGGCGGCCATACTGCAGTGACTAATCGCCGATCAAAAAGATACCGGCGATGCATAAATAAATAATTATTGTAAAATAGACGACCGACCGCAAGACCCAACAGTCCACGAATATTATTATAAAAAGAAAATAATTGTTTGTAATCGATAAGCTCTTAGATAATTGAACCGATTTTATTAACCACTTTAATCTTAATTATATGGATATATGTTATGGTGTGCTTCGGTGGTTCGAAAGGATGAACGAAGAAAGTGTAACGAGAGAAATTTAAGGTGCAAAAGTCAGTGGCAGTGTTGGCAGAGGACGTCCCAGGAGAACTTATATCGATCAGATTAGTGACATACTAAAGAAAGGAGATAGAAGAAGTATCCGGAACCGACAAGCACGTATGCGTAAATGGTTGGTTACAGAAGTAAGAGAGGTGTACCAGGATCACAACAAATGGAGATCCGTAGTCTCTGCCTACCACTCTGGGTTACAGGCATGAGCGTATATTTGTTTATTTATATCAATATGTAATAGTAAAATTAATTATAATTTTAGTAACATGGACTGCTGTCCTAATCCTGATGTTATAATAGCTGTTACATGTACGACCGCGCAGGTAATAATAATAGGTCCAAATCGAAA
The DNA here is from genome assembly GCA_018246275.1 of Papilio slateri. NCBI lineage: Eukaryota > Metazoa > Arthropoda > Insecta > Lepidoptera > Papilionidae > Papilio > Papilio slateri. The sequence goes on from DWTW01003220.1 coordinate 2,485, forward strand.
AGGGGAGGCCCGAAATAAATCAATTACGCCATTCAAAACTTTACCAGTTTTCTTAAATGGTTAACGTTTTTCTGATGATTTGTTCCAACCTTATTATCTTAAAAAGCCAATGACTGAAAGACGTAAATCTCACAGGGATTACCTACAATAAGTATTTTTGTCGAAACATAGTGCAATAGTGTCCTCAGTTGCAACGTTTGCTTGAGTTGATTTTAATTTTGTGTTAACAAATTTCAGGTAAGGCCGGTGGGTGGCGAGATTACTTCGACGAAGAAATGTCGATGGAGGCTGATAAATGGATGGAAAAAAATCTAAGAGACACTGACTTAAGTTTCCCACACTTACAACAAAATTTAATTATATAAATCCAGTATTCATCCTTAAATAATAGGGCAATTTTTCCATATTTTAAAATTGTATGCAAAAGATAACATTAGAATAAGGTATACTATGTATGTAATGAAATATTTACTGTTGTAAGTAAGAGATTAATTAAATACTTTAAAAGATATTGCCATTTATTAAATCATAATACTAATTTTAGAGCCCATACGAGTTCTACGGCTAGTCAGACGCGGTCAACCGCAGGTAAAAATATGAATGAAAAAACGGTTTAATTCGCACTACGATACGGCTGTCAGCCGAACGATCCGGTCCCTCTCAGCGTTGCGGTTGGCCTACGGTTGCTATTCTGTGCGAATCGTACTATTTGCGGTTGCTCTATACACAGCGCGCCGTTACGGTGCCGCACATCGGTCGGCCGCAGTAGAAACCGCAGCATTCGACCAGTCGAACAGTGTACGAGGTTTAGTCTAATCTTGTATGACATAGAGCTTCTGATCTCTCAAGCACATATAGTCCTTTTTATAATTTATTATACATAAAAATTAAACCTAACTAAAATTGATTGGCATAACATGATGATGATGCACATGATGTGATTTGAAACGGTAAATCACATTAATGGTCCAGTTCGTCTTGTTGCGAAATAACGTAAATGTTAATAACTTCTTTTAATCTGAAAATAGAAAAGAAAATAGCAGAAAATTAGATTTTTTTATACACCGGCATTTAATCCTTAAAATTTGAACTTTAAAGGATGGTATACGTATGTATATACATATTTGTATGTCATCAACTGAATGACCTTCGTCAATTTATAATCTCCCTGGGCATAAAATAAACTGACAGCAAATTGAGAACTGGACGAATCATTGGCAAATTGGATATTTATACACTAGCTAAGTCAAAATGTGAACTGAAAATTTGCTTTAGCTAAGTTAGAATAGAAAATAATAATAGGTTAGGTTCATTAGGTTGGACATGATGGTTACATATAAAAAATAATATCTTAAAGAGGTGCTTGTCAAAGAAAACGATAATGATCTGTTCACAATTTGATCAGTTCCTAATATACCTAGTCCGATTATAAACTAACGAAGTACACAATCGGTCGGTGACTTATACACTCCACTGACAATAAATGGAGCTACGGAGTCATAAAAATCGACCGTTCAAAAACAGGAGTCAATGAAGTGACCATAAAATTATTCGTAACACATCACTATAAAACCGCACGAAGACAGACCATGTTAGCAAAGTGCTTTGCTTTTAGTTTTGAATGATTTTAATATAATAAAGAACCTTACTTCTTTGCAATCAACAGCAACATGGACGGCGTCATCGGTGACAGCTGCATATATTTTATGCCATCCAGATGTAAAGAGCTGGAAACAGAGAGATATCATGTATTTCAATATTTCTTTTCGTTTAAAGTTTAATTTGTTATTGGTTTGTTTTACGTTAGAGCATAGTTTTTAAATTTGAATGTCATATTGCTTTTGTTTTTACTATAATAATTTGTAAGACTTTTCTTCTTGTGTGAGTCCCTTTTTTTTCGGTAAATAAATATTTTTTTTTGTTTCATCTTTCAGACTACCGCTCGGACAGTCATCAACAATGTTTAGTTTCAAAAGTTTCAAGTACGATCAGCCAACATTTTTATTTTTTTTTATTTAATATGGTTTATCAACAAAATTACATGAATTAGTTTCATAGCATATTTAAATTCTACAAATTATGTAAATTTTATTAAAGATGAACACAGCGTACATAAAGTATAGATGCATAAATGATATTAAAAAAATATACAAAAATCATGCACTAAAGAAAAACACGGTACAATGCGTTACAAAACTACAATAATACATAATATTAAATACGAAATGACCTCTTTATGACTAATTTCAATGACTAGTCTTGCGTAATAATATCAGACCTGCCCACCGATAATGTAAATAAAATCGTGTCACAATGGTGAATAATAATAAAAATAAAATAATGTACATTTGTTGATCTGACTCCTGATTCCACCATTTTACATTTTTCAAAATGGCGAACTAGTTATTATTGTCTGTGGGTCGCCATTTTGTAAAATCAGCGTAATTAATAATTAAGGACCTGAATCAAGATATCGAATAATGGACTACTGAAGTCTGATGTATGGAACATTGGGCATCAACTTGTATTAATTTTTAATAATAATAAATCTCATAAGTCCATATACCTCAGGACAATCAAACACAACTCTAGACGTCTGCACGTGTACACTAAGCTTCTTTGCATTTGGTAGCAAGGTCAGAGAGAACAGGAGATTGCGGGCGCGAGCCTTGATCAGGCTCCACGGCCTTTCCTGGCCTCGAGCATTGAACGTGCCCACCACGCTGAAGTGTTCAGGCCATCCATTCGGAAACACGTTCCTGGAATTCAACATTAGGATATTTCTAAACCTGCACTGTTAGCGCAAAGATTTGGTGAACAGAATTTAATTAAACACTTATTGTTCCTGTGACTTCATCTACGTAAAATAATAACTTTGTTTGGTTGTTTCTATTTTCATACCAAAGGCAATATAATAAATATGAATCTTTTTCATATTGTACCATCTAGAACACGGTTTCTCAAACTTTTGTCTCCACGAACCCCTGTTAAAGTTTCCAAATGACAGTGAACCCCTTAACTGACTGACTCCTCCCCCCTCCCTCCCAAGAAAATAATAAAATTGACTATTGAAAAAAATAAACTTTTTATTCCAATAAAAGGTAACAATTACAGTGCCAAAAGAAATATCTGTTTAATATTGTGATGGGTGGGCATGTTTCTTTTCGCAAATTGAGTCAATTTTGGACAATTTTAACCTTAATTCTGACTCAGTATCAAGTCGATTCCTGTATTTCGTTTTTATCATGACCAGGTGTGAAAACCCCCTCTCACATAAGTATGTTGTGTCTGCCAACCCACTACCGTCGAATGACGAACCCTTCGGGTTCTCGTACCCCACATTGAGAAACCCTGCCTTAGCCTAATGAAAATATAGGACTGACACCACAATGTGTCTGGTAAACATTTTTTCATTTCCCCCTCCTTTCCTCCCCCATTCTCCCTTTTTTGATATTATTTTAAATATACGTTCATTAATTAATTATTCTATAAAAGCTGACAATTGCTGAAATTGGAGACATTGTATCTTACGCCGTTGTTTTTACACCAACATTTTGGTCACTATCGTATTATCGGTGGTTGACGTGACACTTAAAATCTCTGACTTCACTGGCTCATATAGTTGAATAAAAATATGAGTATCCTAGTGCTCTCAATTTATATGAGACTATATTCATAATATTTAATATGATGATCTCATAGCCTAGCTTGGCGCTGACATTGCGTGTCCGTGCGTGAACGAATCCATTCGTTTCAAATTGATGTTATATTTAAGAAAATCACAAATATTTTTTTAGATTTATATGATCAGTCCTTGGGATATGGAGATAGGCTTTCCCCCCAAATTCTGACCTTACGAGTTCCTTGAAGAGCTGATAGCGATTTCCACCTCTGACTACCCGTGCGATTTAAGATATTGAAGCTGTTTTTTAAATAATGTAAAAGTAATTTAAATTATATTTTGTTCAGGTCAAGATATCAGAAGTAAAGAAGCATAACTCCAACGTGATGTACGCGGTAGGCATGGTGTGCTGCCACAAGGATCACGAGTACCTATGCATCATCCACGGCTGGGACTTGACGTGCAGCGCGGAGTGGCGCGCCAGGATCACCGACGAGGGCCTGACCAACGGCTTCGATCAGCCGTACTACAATGTGGTGGCCGCCGATCAAACGGAACGATATGTTGCCCAGGGTAAGAACAGAACCAGAATATGGATGTACCAGCTGGAATCCTGGACTTCGTCTGCGTACTACGTAGTAGCGTATTCTAGCTTATATCGACTGTGTAGATACAATGAAAAACAAATAAACCTATTCCATTCCTACTTATTCTATTCATAGACAAGGCAAGCTCTTGAAATATTTTATAAAATCATTAATATTCTGTTGTCCCTGTATATTACGAAAGAAAAACACATTTGGGACATAATAAGTCGAAAAATGGATATCGACAAACTATTTTATATTTATTTGATATAAAGTGGTTAACACATGCTTGTCGACTTGAACGCCTCGGTGAAATAAATTTGAGCAAAAACAAGTTTATATTTATCAAAGACAAGATTATTATATTAACTTAGTTATTGTTTTCGTTTTTATTTCAGAAAATTTGGTGCCTGTAACTCATCCGAACCGTTTGCAGCATTTGGAGGATTTAATTGGCAAAGAATTTAGTTATTTTGATGGTTATTGTTATGTTTTAAACGACGAGAAGAAGAAAGAATATCCGGAAGAAGGGCCAATCGTCGAGGTGTACAGGCAACGTTACATGACAATAGAAAATTATTAAACTGAAGAAATAGGCTTTTAGACATTACAACTTCAAGTATAATAAATCTTTATTTTAAATAAATTAATCGAAAATTGTTATAATATTAAACTTATAAAAATATATGATTCTCAATCTTAAAACTTCATTCTTTAATAATACCAAGAAGAGCCAATCCTCGAGGTGTACAGACAGGGCCTCATGGCTATAGAAAATTATTAAACTAAAGAAATAGGCTTCTAGAAATTATATCAACTGCAAGTTAGATTTAGTTTAAATAAATTAATCGAAAATTGTTATAGTATTTAAAGAGCAATTAAACCTATAGAAATGTATATGATTATCAATATTAAAACTTCGTTCTTTCTAATAATATAATCCACATTTATTAATAATAATAAAAACTACCAAAGTAACTTGTACCTTATTTGACGTCCTAACCTTTTGACAAAATTATTCTACAGCTTTTACCTAAAATGCTGAAATTCTGTGCTTCGAGTAGGAATATGAAGACAACTGCAAATAAAAACCACATCAAATTATTATTCTTTATTTATATCTTTTGCAGTGCTTTACATTAAATCAATTTCGCAGAGACAAAGTAGTGTGTGAACAGACGTCTATTTACATTTAATCTGGCGGCGTTTAGACATTTAATTGGATACAAGTCTAAAGCAAAATGGCACTAGTAAATATCGGCATCTGAAATTATTGATCTGTGAAATGTTGAAACTTATGAAATGATGATCATTGCCTACCTTTCAGATATTAAAAACAAAACTTTATTTAAGAATATAAAGTTTTGTTGTTCGAATACTGAGACGAAATATTAGCAGAAGGTCCCTTGCAATGTACCGTTACAATATCGTAATAAATGATCACCACTCCCAGGTTCCAATGTGCACAGGCTCCATTTTGTTACAAGGTATATAGTATATCATTAAGTACTCAATCAGCGTAGCGTAGCAAATTGTTAAACATACTAACATATATTAATGTAGCAAGACAATTATCCACCTTTATATTTCTAAATCGTAAGCTAAAATTTGATGACGCGAAAGTAAACCTCTTATCATGTTGGATTAACCTTGGGCCTATAGTAAGAACGGCATTGTTCGAATCCTATTGTAAATACTTGTAATATTTGGCCTAACAGTTACAATTTAGAAAGTCCACGTATTTATAATCTTGACCATTCTACACACAATTTATTTCTAGGTAAAAATACTAAGAAATTTTGACATAGAGTCTACATGCAAAATATTTTATTGGATATGTTATCATCAAAGTACATGAAATTTCTACACAATATTCATTTGGAGGACCTACTTTACAATCTAACTTTACGATATACCGACAACGAATTCTTTAAACTGTAAGTAGAATGATTAGGACATTAAAAGAAACCTAATTTCTTTTGGACAATAAAGTATAATAAAAAGCTTTACTAAGATGTATTAAGAGTTATTTTATCTATATACTGACAACGTCACACATAAGGGTACTTATCAAATTACGTGAGCTCCCAATAAGTCTACAAGCTATCTATGTCGGCGCATCCGATGCGCGCCACCGCGATCCGATTCCCGCTCGCGATTGCGACTAGTATACAAGCGTTGCGAACGATCGCTGAACACTCAAATTATCGCATGATAAGATAAGACGCAAGGGTCCGTTCGTGAGACTGAGATCAAATATCGGTGTGCCATAGAACGTAACACAAATATTTTAAAGTATCGAAATGAAACTACATAATAATTTATTCAGTATTTTTGCAGTTATAAAAAAATGTCAACGTTAAAGTAAAAGCGACATTAGCCTAGATAGAACTAGAATTAATATTTTGACCGTCTCGATATTTATTATCATTACAGCAATTCATTTACAATGTCAGAGAACCTATTGCATTAAATTAAGCAAAACTAAATGATCAATGGAACGCGAACTCGCGTTGTAGATATGAGTACAGGTTGTCATTTGGGTCAAGTTTGGTTGTGATCGTTGCGCATCAGTTTAACTGTACGTGAGAGATTGAGGCACACCATTAACAGTCTTTGATTTCAGGACCCCATTCTCGTAAGACATTACAGTTTCTCTTCCATTTTCCGTAATCCTGTAAATATAGAAAGACAAATTAAAACAGTACCCAAAAGTGCCATAGAGTTTCTTATACCTTCTTAATTATAATATTTTATATGGAGGTTAAGATGTAGCAACACTTACTTCTTGGTGGTAATCTTCTTTCCGTTGACGATGCGTGTGGTCGTGGTGGTACTCTTCATGTTAGCGCTGCCGGGCCCGGCCAGCGAGCTGTTGAAGGTGGAGAAAGAGGTGAAGGTGTTGCCGTTGAAGGTGGCTTGCGCGAACGCGTCGTCCAGCCCCTGTAGGCCCAGGCCGAAAGGGCTGAATAGCGACGACGTCAGCGACGTGCTCGGGTGACTCCGCCGCCCGTGCCGGTGGTGGTAGCCGTGACCGTTTAGATCTAGAAACAAAGTCGTACTAAAGTGCTAATAACGTTTATACATGCCTGAAGCTGTGACCTAAAAATAAAGTCACTTTGAAGTCTACAAGCTAACAAACCTATCAAAACAAAGGCTTTATCAATACCAACACGTAAACAGTCCACGCCGGCGATCACATTATTTTTAGTTCATCAAGGAGCAACCTCTTTAGTTCTGCAATCTTTTTTATCTTTATACCTTCCTAAGAAGAGCGAAATTGGTGATTTTCTAAAAGAAACCGGTCTTCTATTCCAGTACCGGTATTCTAAGAGAACGTGGTTTAAAAGTAAATAATCTATGTAGTCATAAAAAAGTTAAACTTTAGCATAATAAGGTAGAAGACAATGGGGGGAATATTTACGTAAACCTTTTCCTAATTATAAATGTATTGGTTACCAATATTGTTGGAAGTACAGAAAAGTTAAACCAGGAATTT
>DWTW01003221.1:0-10191 GCA_018246275.1 Papilio slateri
TTTTTATACCATTTAAAACTCAAGAACGGCTCCACAAATTTTGTTGATTTTTAATTTTTTTTTGGATTTCCCTCCACTCCGAATAGCTAATTAGAATAGAATAACTAATTAAAAATAATGAAATATTACCGAGAAGAAAATATCAAGAAAATGCGTTCTCATACATTTTTCGTATGCAAAAGTATCTTTGATAATGACAAAATGACAAAAACGATAGAAGCTACAAATAGTATATATTTATTTATTTGTATAGAAACTTAGTCTAAATTTACAGTTTCATACCTAACCTAATACAACACAAAAGGTGTAAAGAAAACCGAACCAAAATAAAACCTAATATAAGATTAAACGCTTTATACATAGCGACTTAACTAAACGAAAAATGTCGTATATCTCGAGGTGCTTCAATAAAGGGAATCGACCCGAGTGCAACAAATCCATCTATAAATATAAAATTAATACAACTAATGAAGTAACATAACAAAAATTAATTCTAAGGCGGAATGAAGTTTGCCGAGTCAGCTAGTTAATTATCAGCTAGTTAATTATAGAAAGGTACAAAGGAAATACAGTATACACGTGCGATATGTCGCGGGTTTTTCACTCTACTATTAATTTACTTTCGATAACAATGAATATATTAAATAGTAACATGTTGTGTACTTAAATCTAATGTCATCCCGAGATGTAAGATGATGTCACTAACTAACCCAAATGCTCTACTGGATGAAGACACCCATTAAAACACATTTACTGCTACTATAATTCTAGTAAATGTTAACTGATGTGTCTATTACTATTTACACGTAACTACTACGGTTCCAGGTCATCGTATATAGCGACGACGATCACGATGATGGCTTGGAGCATCATGTTCCATTCGTGGCTCACCTTCGTGTTCCTCATGTGGGCGAACATGGTCTGGTTGTGCCACAACCAACGCTCCTTCATGCTCAAGACCAGTCCCGTGCTGGTCTTCTACGCGATGCTGCTCCTCATCGCGCAGTACATATACGGCATCAACTTGTACGAAAGCGAATTACCCTCGAATATTACGGTACGTAGTGGTTTTACACATTTGTAGTTGTTTTACTGTAATGATAAGGTGTCTGTGGTATAGTCCGTGGAGTAAAATTATCCCGGATAATTTTCGGGCTGATATTCGGAGAATAACACTCATCCATATCGACTAACGAATATTTAAAGTGACAGCAGTGACATCAGATGTGTTTTTGCAAATATAACAGGTCTTCTACAGTATAGATTTACAAAAATAAATTATTTTAAGCAAATAAAAAATATACAAGTTCATAAACTCGTTCCTTTCTTGCTCCGTTACGATAGCAAAATAAAAAAGATATTAATAATATAATATTCTATTCGTGGGTGGTGTCAGGAGGTGAACCTGCGTCAGATCGGCGTGGGGCGCGGCGAGGGCGAGCCGTGCGTGGCCCTGCTCATCAAGTCGCTGTTCACGTGCATGTTCTGGGTGACGCTGCGGCAGCGCGTGCACGAGCTGCGCCAGCGCCGCCAGTCGGCCGCCGCCGCCGACCTCGCCGGACCGGTGCACCTCACCATGTCCACCGCCGCCACCGGTATATACTCTCCATCTATCACATACTAGTTTAGTGGACGTCGTTTCAGTAGACGTGCACTTGCAGGGCCTCGGCGCACTCGTACGCATCGGTTCAACTTATGTGAGGTCTTCTTACGCTGCGCCGGCTCCGTACTTGGCCGTCACTCCAGGACTACCTATACTAAACTAACTAAATAGTTTAGTTCTTAAAATAAGAGCTTATCATTAGGTTAAAGGTTATATAATTATTGCATTGAAGTACGAGAACACGCTTAGCTTTACAAAGCGTGGCCAATAAATAATTTTGACCGCTTATAAAATGTTAAGAGAGAAACGGTCTTCTTTACAATTTCTTTGAACTTTATAGTGGAAAGAATATTAATGGTCTTTGAATGTTCGAGTACTAATATATTTATAAATTTATAATTTTAAAATATATAAATTGATTAAATTCATTGATATAATTTATATTTGCACAGGACTCGTTTTTGGTAAATATTATTCAGACAAGCGTAATAACATAATTAATGTTCATTTTCTTCAAATTACTAACCTAATACTTTTCCTTTAAATGAATGTTCACTTTCTTCAAATTACTGAGTAATATTTTTCATTTAAATAAATGTTCACGTTCTTCAAATTTCTAACTAAAACCCTTCGTGCACGGCGTCGTAACGTAAGCGTATCGTAATACACGCGTAGATCGAGAGCAATATGAGCACGTACACATGTTCAAACAAGCCTGCAGACGAAGTGTTGTTGCCGGGAATCGTGTGAGATTTTTATTCTCATTACGATAGGCGTAGTGTACTGGCGTAAAAAAACAAGTGTAGAAAATGCTATTTTATAAAATATACATAGAAGTCTCTGTTTCGATAGAACTAAACTGGTTAAAGCGTTCCCTTCGTCTATACAATCATTTATGAAGTGAATATTCAAGTAAAGATATAACATATACAATACATATGAACACGTCGCTTTCTACTTCTGACCTATGTCAGCATATTAAACTATTTAAACAATAAAAAATACTTCTTCGTCTGAAGAGAAAGTAAAATCATCAATAAATCCACTGAAAACAGTCTCTGGTTCCCGTAACGCCGAGATTTCAAGTAAATCAGATTTCGCTTACAAAGCGATACTTTTACGTGACGATTCGTGTGTACATCTCTGTAGGTCTCGTACTCGTTTCATCTCGACGATACATTTACGATCCGTGTTTGAAGGACCTCATACTTTTAATTTAAATTAATGTTCACTTAATTCAAATTATAACTAATACTTTTCATTTAATTGTTTAATATTCTTCCACTTATTGTATAACTTTTTATTTTATCTTTACAATATTTCATATTACTTAATTCTTAATTTTATATCGCACAAGTAAACTTCTCTACTCTAGTTATGTAAATAATTATTTACTTACAATTTTATCAATTTCTACCTACCGCTCTGGTTACGGGCGTGAATACTTAAGACCAGTCTACAGTATTTAAAACGTACATATTAGATAGTTCCTTACTTAAGAGCTTTGCATTGAAGAAATTAGGTAAATTATTGGTTTAAAAATCTTCGTTCTTAGAACATAGATAGAACAACTGAGTAAGCTAAAAATATTGCATCCAGGAGTGGATGGCTTGCGCGAGGAGCCGCGGTCGCGCCTGCTGCGCGCGCTGGGCGCGTGGCTGCGTGCTGCGTGCGCGCGCTACTGGATTTACGTGGTGGTCATCATGCTGTTCGTTATCGGCGTCACCGGCGACCGCATGACCATATTCCGCATCATCTACATGTTCCTATTCCTCGCCTTCATATTGATGTTCCAAGTATGTATGATCACTTGTTGTATATGATCACTTGTGTTGATGTATAATATGTTAATATATCAAGTTGATGTTTTTAACGAAAGATGTGTATAGTGTACCACTTATGGCTTTAGTCTGGTTTGTTGCTAAATGGTCACAATTTACCCAAATCATCATTAGTCTACTGCTTTCCCCAATGCCTATCACAGTATACGGACCTCCGCGCAGCGCATCTAGTGAATTTCTGCCGATGTCATTCGTTTATCTGAAAAGAGAGCAACCCACAGTTTTGCTTCCCATCCGTGGCCTCCATTCCAAGATTTTCCTCCCCCATCTTACGTCGCTAGCTCGACAAATGTGACCGACCCATTGCCACTTTAGCCTACTGACTTTAAGAAATGTGTCGACTACTTTAGTTCTCCGTTGAATCTCTTCGTACTGGACACGGGGCATAGCTCTCACGACAGCTCGTGCTACTTTTAACTTATGGGCCTGTCCCACCCGTCAGAGTTCTAGTCTGCGCCGTAGATTATTGCGTCGAGCCATAGGGACACAACTCCCCAATGAAAGGATACCCAAATAATGGTAGTCACAGATTATTCCGGTTAGAGTGTATACTCTTTTACTGTTTTGTATAGAACATATTATTAAATTCAGTAATTTTGTTTTGCAGATAAGTTGGTACTGGTGGCGACGGCTAATGTATATGTTCTGGATAACTGTCATCATATACTCGATGATTAATCTCATACTGATCTACATATACCAATTCGATAACTTTTCCAAGATGATTGAGAAATATCTTCTCATCAATGAGAGATTGTAAGTTAACAATATTTATCATAACTTCTATCGCTATTTTTTTTTATCTCAAGCACTAATATTTATTTGAATGTTATCTATATCAGACAGCACGATTTGGGCCTCGAACCGTACCACCCCGCGGATCTGTTCGTCAAATTGCTGACGCCTACGTTGTTCCTCATTATAACGATCATGCAGGTTCACTACTTCCATAAAGACTTTCTGGCGCTGTCTGATCCAAACACAACGTAAGTACTACGTTATTTTATGCAGTACCTATTCTTTGTTTGTTGGTTGCATTGAACAAATGTTGAAAAGCAGGAGCGTGGTCAATTATATATAATAATTTGTTATTTGTTAATAGATTCATATTTGTCATTATAGACAGTATATTGTAATGTGTGGTCCCCTCTGGAATTTAATAATGGCCACTTGCTAGCGAGTAAAAGTTGAATAAAAATCAAATTAAAGTAATTAAAACTTACTATTAATTTATAATATAATACAAAAATAATGTTTCATATATAATTGAAAGTAAGAGGGTACATAGTTACTTCGGACACCTCAGTCCCTACGTGAACATGGGTGTTGTAAAGTACTCGAAACGTCGGGAACGAAAACATTAAATAAATGTGATTAAATCCGTATAATTAGTTTAATTTCAAAGTGGTTTATATTTTGAAATTCCAGGACCAACAGTGTCGCTACTCGCAGGGAGTCCAGTCGTCCGAGCCAAGCCGGTGCTTCCACAATTAAAGATGTATGTTATTAACTGTTTGCTATTTTGTTTAACTTCTTCTACAAGTTTATTTGAAGACGTTTCTTTTTTTTTTCATTTAAAACCGCTCGTATATTTATTCCATTAAGCGTAGAAACATATTAACATTCAAATATATGTCGTTTAATTTAAAATTGTCATCATTGAATTGTCTAAAAACAATATTTGTTTAGTTTCCAGCGTTGCCTTTAGAAGTAGAGCAGGCGGGCTCGGAGCAGATCGCGGAAGACTCCAAGACGGACAACACGCGCGACTCCAGGCGTTCCTTATACAGGTAACATTATAATCACATATTGTAACAATATTAATGATTGGAGACTAACCACAAAGGTTTGACAAGTTAGTGTGAGTTTTTTAATAATTTATCTGTTATAATTACGTCTATTTCTCTTTTCTGTTGACCGTACTTTGTGTTTTGCAGTCCGTACCCCAAATCACCATTGTCACATTCCCTGTTATATGAATAGGTTGGTGCGGTTAAATAGTAGTAGTTTACTTTGTCGTACTGCATCATAACTTATAGTCCATATCGTAAAACATTACACTATTTAACAGGAAATCGTCTCGCAGCCGGTCGTACGCGACAGAGCGCGGGTCGCGGATGTCGCGCGGCTCGCGGGCCGCCATGCTGCAGCCCTGGGTGCTGGAGGCCCTGAGCCGCGCGCGCCGTCTGCTGCAGACCGCCACCGACCGCGCCTTCCTCTTCCTCGACTTGCACCTCCTCAAGGTCATCTTTCTCGCGCTCATGCTGCTCTGCGTCATGAACGTGAGTACACCACGCTTATCCAATCGGGAATACCAAACCTTTTTATAAGTCCACTGTACAGCGCCAAAACAGGCACTGTTAATAGCACCAAATAGCATAATTGTATACCGTGACTAATTCTGTTGTATATAAAGAAAATAAACTGTCCAAAATATATGCTACGTTATACTAATATTCAGTCAATTTTAATCTTCCTAAGATCTAAGTTATCAATTTAACCGCGTGCTGTTTTGATTCACTTTTGTAGCTTCGCTGAACTCCCGCTGTTCCCACGGATGTCGTGGAAGTCGATCAATACGAGACTCCAGCAAATATCTGTTCATCAGTTTCCTCTTGTATATACGATCTGTTATGGCCGCTAAATTTTTAAGCTTAATAAAAAATTCAGTTTTAATGTGTATTTCCGCCAGTGAACTTCAAAATGTTTTAGATAACTTTATACACTTTTTTCTTTGTTATGCCAGTAATAAATTCTGAGAACCTCAATCCCTTAATCAGATGACTGTGTTTGTTTGTTTCCCTGTAATATAACTTGTTGAAAATCTTTATTTTTTATAAAACCTTTTTGTTTTAGGTTTGCGCCATGCATGTGCCAATCATGGTGATTATTTCGCCCGCTCTGTTATTGAACTCTCGAAAACAACGTTTCTGCGTACTTTTAATATCAACCCTCATCAGCATATACCTAATGGCGAAGATGGTATATCAAATTGAATACATCAAGCATTCATATTTTGACGTTAACTGTACTTCGGTAAGTATTTCCCCACATTAACTTTACATTACACACAATAAATATATTTGAAACTATCAATGGTGTGGTACTTCGGTACTCTGACACCATGAAGTCGGTATGCCGAATCGAACGTAAATAACAATCAAGTAATTTTTTTTTTGGAAGCTCATGATCTGGATTACTTGATAGACGGTCAGTCTAAGGTCGCATCCCAAAACGCTAACACAATGTGTGTAGTAAACCTTTCTTAAATTATCTAGGCGAAGACCGATTTGCGCTCAGCGAGCTCAAACTGTAGCCAAGCAGATATTATTTAAGATTGTAACATTCAATTACTTTCTAATATTTAAGACCGGAGACAACGTGACAACGTACAACAATGCGGAGTGGGTGGGCTTCTACAAGGCGTCTCACGACCGCCCTCTGGTCGTATTGCTCAAAGGGTACATTGGACTCATTGCCGTTTTCACTTTTTACTCGCTCGTCACTTACCGACAGAAGAACATAAGGTCAGTTTTCTTTGTTATTACAAAACATGTATTTATTGATTGACTTAACAAATGGAAAAAAAATATTTTTTTTTATATTTTATCAAATGCCATGGTTTTGTTATTTTTTTTGTTTTGTAGAGATCGCGGTCTTCTACCAAGCGGTGCGGAAAAATTAATGTTCCCCGAAATTACCCGCAAAGAGGCCGATAAAGATTTAATACATTGCATTAAATACTTAGTCAACTACGGTTTCTACAAATTTGGTGTTGAGGTAAATATATATTTTTTTTGAAACTGTTATTGTACTGCAAGCTTCAATTTTTTAAGTTTATTTTATTGTGATCAAAATTCCCGAGGAGGGTTGGCGTCAGGCAGGCGGCCGGCCGTAATAACTGTAGTCTAACCTTTTACAGTATAGACTACGGTCATACTGTGCCGACCGCACAAAAGTGGGATGGGCAGGATGATGATGATTTTATTGTGATGAAAAATTAAACGCTCATTGCTTTTATGGATATTTGAATTTTAGTTTGAGTGAATTATAATAGTTTTCCTTTAAAAGGCAGTGCGGGGGACAGCCAAATTCACACCGGTGTTATCTATCGGTTTATTAAATATTCCTTTAGATAAGTCGTAAAGACTACAGATTACACTTGTAATATTTTTAAATGTGAAAATATTTAATTACTAACAATATAAATTGTTGCAGATCTGCCTGATCTGCCTAATGGGCGTGATCGGTTCGCGCATGGACGTGTACGCGGCGGTGTACGCGGGCTGGCTGCTCGCGCTGGTGTCGTGCGCCCGCGCTCGGCTGGCGCGCGTGTGGCCCGCCTTCACCGCCTGCCTCACCGCACTCGTGCCGCTTCAGTACATGCTCTCCGTCGGCTTCCTACCCCAGCTCTGCCTCACCTTCCCCTGGAGCGGCGATACACAGGTCGGTTGCTTTTTACTGTAGATACTTCAAAACTCTTTTACTAATAAACGTTAAAGAGTTGTCACTTTTTTGATTATGTAAGTGTAAGCTATTTCTTAAAAAAATATATTTCTTCATCTTCTACTTACATAAGTCAAATAATTTAGCTTTTTAGTTGTTAATTTTTTCTAAATTTTGTCTTATTTTGTTTTAAATATTGTATAGTATCAATATAAAGAACAATCCTACCGAAATATTAATTTACAAGACTTACGAAGTGTGCAATAATAACTATGCACTTTTCTTGTAGACAACAAAAAGGTTTATACATTATTTGAATACGTGTTTTTGCATTTTGTTAGTTTTTACATTTAATCATAAATAATTCCCAGCAAATGAAACACGTGCGGTCCTGGCTGTACTTACCGTACCCCGCGGAGCCGCCGCACGCGGTCAAGCTGATCTTCGATTACTTCCTGCTACTGTTTGCGGCGCGCCAGCTGCGCGTGTTCCGGCTGGAGCGTACGCACGGCGCGGCCTACCACGGCGGCTCCAACAGCGAGGACATCGGCAAGGACTGGGAGACGCCCAACTTCGTTAACCCAGTCCCGGACTTCCTTGACTATGTTGGGTGGGAATTTGATGATGTTTTATTTTATACTAGCGATCCGCGATCCGTAGAAGAGCATATACGCAGACATTTTTTTATGTGATTATGTATCACCCTATTACGTCTTCTTTAAACATCATCGTTCAGCCAAGTAGTTTTAGGGCTTTAAGACAGATGGACGCGCCGAAAAGACTTTGTTTTAAAAATACACAACTACAACTAACTATAGACCTGAATCCAAAAATAGCTCTTTGTCAGAAAAAATCTATAAAGGCCCTTTGTAAATAAATAATCATAATCGCCAGCACCCCCAAGGGTCGCCTCCAAGGTCACTGGCCGACCCTATCCAGTGTACTCTCGCAATGATCAGAGCTTTTCCGTCCATCTCATTCATTCTGAATTTTAGGTCATGGTTAGACGTCATCAAGCGAATGGTGTTCCTGGGCATGCTGTGGGTGACGCTGGCCATCATGTTCATGACGGGCACGAACCGCGTCAATCTGTTCTCAATGGGCTACCTCATAGGCTCCTTCATTTTCCTCTGGCAAGGTACCGACTTCTATCTTCGGCCAAAGGAAGCTATTTTGCAGTGGTAAGTATTAAATTTTTATATTAAGTTTGTATTTTGATTGCTATTATCTTTCTAAATCCAAATATTTCCAATGCCTGCTCGTGCCTTGCTAACAGTTTTAATTCATCTGGACTATTTAATTTCTTCAAAACTCTATTATAAATACGGCGTCCGTTCTTTTGTGTATGTACTTTCAAATTCTTTTTTTAAGATATCACACATATTTTATGATCTCAATCTCTATACTCAATACATCTTCTAAACTTCAAATTTAAAAATGACCCATGTGACAATTATACCCGTACTCTAATTATGATCCACTAGTCGTGTTAAAAAGTACAATATCTTCGAATGTTGTTGTAAGGTGGTCGTGGCTGGTGCGGTACAACGTGTGCGTGGTGGTGGTGAAGGCACTGCTGCAGATCCCGGGCTGCATCTTTAGCGGCACGATGCAATCGCAAGCCTGCTGGCTCGTGCAGCTGCTCGGCATCGGCTGCGTCGACAAGTTCGCCGGCGGCAACATCGCGCACTTTATTAGGATGCAATACGACAAGGCAAGCTGAGTACACCGCAATAGACCATTCAAGTAACAGTAAAAGCCAGCTGAACACATTCACACGTATCAACAGTTGACCCGATATCTACCTCTGATTATATAGACATACACGATCACATACGCTCTTTCCCATGCATTTACATACATTTGCGCCCACATTTAACTCACCTCCACTGTATTGTACATGGGATACTTTTAAATGTATATAGGAAATAGTCTTACAACCATGGTAACTTAAATTAAAAGCGATAACATGGTTCTGCAACTAATTAATACTCGGCACTGATTAGTTTGATAAATTTATTAGCACAGGTTTAATTATAATATTATTCCCAGAAATGTTATAAAATAAAAAATAACACTTTAAGGATTCGGCGTGTTCAGTGCCTCAAGAAGACATCGGGTTGGCCTGGGACGGCGTCTGTTTTGCTTTCCTGATCCTCCAGCGACGACTCTTCCATAGCTATTACTTTTATAGAGTCATCGATGAAAGCAAAGCTACCACCGTACTCGCTTCCAGGTATATTTCATTGGTAGTAATATTTTATTTTATAATTCATTTTAGTGAGCTAAAAACTTATATAT
>DWTW01003222.1:0-10189 GCA_018246275.1 Papilio slateri
TTTTTTGTAAATAAAAATTTAATTCATAATGTAATTAGTTTTATTTTAATAATTTTTTTCATATCAAAGGACTTATGTGCCACCCTGTACTTCAATTAGTTCAAAAGATAAACAAAACCTCAGGGCAATAAACATTTAATTTCTTCAGCCCGACGACGCAGAGCTCAAGGACGGCTGGTCACCCAACCCGCCGTGCAAGTGGACGTGCGAGCTGACCAATGACGCTGGATACGTGGTGTACTCCGCAATGGGCTCCTTCTACATTCCCATGTTCGTCATGCTCTTCTTCTACTGGAGGATATACAAGGCCGCCGTGAGGACCACCAAGGCCATCAATCAGGGGTTTAGAACTACTAAAGGTACACAAAGTTAACAATTTTCATTATGCCACAACCATATACTCTGTCACATTTGTGCAAGGCCTCCTTGGAAATATTTAGAGACTCTTGGAATAAAGGTAATTAAAACTTGGAATGGTAATATGTACATGGATGTATGGGAATTTGTTAATACAAATGCTTTATCTAAGGTAAACTTAGCAATAGCGATCTTTTATTTATTATTGGAATTTGGTATTTTCACATAACTTCAAGTTACAACTCAAGAATCGAATCTCAAACTTATTCAGTGGGTTAGAAATGATTCAAATAAATTCGTCTTAACCTGCATTAACTTAATATGATGAGCCATCACAGAATATGCATAACTGATATGAGTTATCCTTCAATCATTTCCATTACAACAAATTTAAACCCTACTGAATTAACATACATATGTATCAAGTTTCAAAATTATGTTCTTATTCCCCTTTAAAACCAACATAAAAAAACATAAAAAAATATATTTCTGTATTTCACTTAAAAATAACGGAACAATAAAAAAAGGTAACAATTCTATGAAAAATAAACGTAACAAGCGAACAACAAAATAGGTTTTAACAGCCCTAATAGTCGTAACATTTAACGAGGTAGGGCTGTGCTTGACTTTAAGAAACATCCCTCGCCCTACATATTTAATTGTTGCTCAAGAACTCGATCCATTGTATTTTATAGCACGACCTCGCCTTTGTCCGTTGATAATTCTACGAAGTAGGGCTCGTGCCAGCCCTAACGTAATAATGTTATGGCATTTGGCCGCACTTTACATTCAAGTGGATACTTCCCTTCATAATACGGGCTTCGTAATACAAGGTTATGGAGAGTTACAGACGCTCTTATACATGCATACATACCATAGAAGGTTTTAATCTATTTATAAGGGATTTCTGAATAATCGAACTACAAGTAATTCGTAAATCTAAATTTCAGAAAGAATCTGCTTTTCACTTTTTAGTATTTTTGTAGAAAAAACATTTGAAAGTCGAAAAACTCTATAAGCCTGGAGCATATTAAAGATGAATTCGTTTGTCTTTCTTGTACTTTATCGATGTAGGTCTTCTTTGTAATTTTTTTTTATGGGAGAAGGCGGCAAACGCGCAAGCGGGTCACCTGATGTTAAGTGACCGCTACCCATAGGCATCCGCAACAAGCGCCTACCTTTAAGGGACAAAGGGGATAGACAGGAAAAAGGATATTTCCTTCCCCTATTCATACCCTCGATGTCCAGTCCTCTTCCCCTTCCCTTCTACACCATAGCAAGATTTAAAGAGACACATAGATCTAATTAACTCACAAAAAATGTGCATTTTAACCGAACTTTATGTGCGTAGATATGTAGACTCCAGTCGGTTGAGCATTGCTCAATATTGAAAGTATGAATAAAAAAGAGAGAGAATTATTTGCGTTCCAAAAGTGACTCGCAGCGTTGGTCTCATTGTATTTATATTCTTATCTGTATTTCTTTAGGGATTTATTTGAATAATAAACATATATTTGGGTATACTTGCAGGCAAAGGGCTGGGCAACCGCTTTGACGACAACCGGCTGACGCTGCGTATCCACCGCGGCCGGGGCTCGGCCAGGCCTCACGGTTCTCCGTTGTCGACTGCATCCAATCACTCCACCAGCACATCGCTTAGTGCCTCGCCTGAGAGGCTGAGAAGGTAGTCATTGTAAGCTTTTAGAGGCGAGGGGCAAAAAACAAAAACTACCGGTATAGACATTAATTTTGGCCTAGCATTAGTACTAATGGCTAGTAACAATAAGGGTACGGACCGCGTATCATGCACAACATGTTCGCGAGTTCGAATCCCGCCATTCGACTATAGTAGCGAACCATGTCCAACAAAGTTTTAAACTTGTTTGGACATAGTTAAAAGAAATATTAGTAAATTATTTCGATAATCTACTAATATTTCAGATATATGCCCGAAAAGGGTTGGCGTTAATCATGCGGTCGGCCGTAAGAAATCTTTAGCCAAAACCTATTGCAGTATGGACTACGTATACATTCCATCTGGCGGGAGATGCCTACGCTGCGTCGATCTGTAGCTGGCCGTCATCCCAGAACGTTTTGGTCCAATTCCAAGATAACAAAGGCCAGTTAAGGGTTCTTGCATGACAAAGCATTAACCGTGACTCCCTGGCTTAGTCGTCAGGGAAATCGAAAGGGAGTTATTGTTTTAAGTATATTATCGCCCGCTTCTTTTGTATGGCCATGACATAAACATATGCTGATTATATTTTCGTTTAATTTCAGACATTCCAGCGCTCGTCGCGCCCACGAGAAGATTAAAATATCCGTATCATATCCGTCGTCTGAGCAAATATGTCCGGGTCATGAGAACTCCCGCTCGCCCAGTCGGTCTCCCAGTCCCTCCTTGTACGCCGTCCACTACGAGAGGGACGGCAGGGAACTGACAGAAAGTCGTCTGAGGGTCCGGCCCTCGCATCACTTGGCTCCGGGACCTTTGTATGATGAGTTCGATGATAAGCCGAGGACCAGGAGGATGGGCAAAAGGAATATTAAAGCACAAGTAAGTGCATTCAGTAATATTCCTTTTAGGGAAGATGTGATTTTATGATTTTAAAATTAATAAAAAAACGAATCATTTAAGTATACCCATATCTAAAGGATGACAACAAACTACATAAGTATGTAATGAGTTGTAAATAGAGTTCTTTTAAAAACTATATCACTTGATAAGGAACTAGATATAAAAAACTATAAATCATAATTTAAAATGAACGTTTGATGTTCTCCGGCTGGGCGCCGACGTTACGTAGCACATGTAGTTTTACAAATAAGTACGAAACGAGCAGCAATCTGTTTAGTGGTCACAACAGTTGCTGAAAAAAATATAAAAGAGTGTCGTGCTTATTGAAACATTAGACACATTTCCCCTGACCAAGGAATTTACCATCAGATTTAGTAAAAGACGCTGGACATTTAAAAGACTGAATTCATGGTATGTTGAAACATTAACGATTCCAGGTGAAAAGATTTCGTATGGAGACGAAAGCGGCTAAGACGCTGGGCATCATAGTCGGCGGCTTCGTGTGCTGCTGGCTGCCGTTCTTTAGCGTGTACGTGGTGCGCGCCTTCTGCGCCCACTGCGTCACGCCCATCGTCTTCTCCGTGCTCTTCTGGCTGGGGTACTGCAACTCCGCCATCAATCCGCTGATATACGCACTGTTTTCTAAAGACTTTAGGTGAGACGTATTCTAGTAACTAAAAAAATAACCTGTAACCCAATATAGCCTCAGGGTTACGGACTGCGAAACGTAAGTTTCTGGGATAGAATCCACTATAGGACTATTATCGTGAACCATGTCCTGGCACGAACATGAGCTTAGTTGGAATAGTTTGAAGGATTATTCGAAAATTATTTACAAATTGCTATTATTTTTAAAAATATTGGGTCCCTGTTTCTCATACATTCCATATCTTACAATGGTAGAGCCCGCAACAACAACATCTGTTGCACGAACGGGCCGGCTCGACCGGTGGAATACCAAGACCTCACAGGAGACAGGCGTGAAGTAAAAGTATTCTGCGTTCCGCCTGACGAGTCAAGTGCTGGAGGCCGAATTTTAGTCCTTTTCCCTTTTCCATCTTTTCCTAATAAGGATAAGATGAGAAGAGGAAGAGAATTGGACGAGGAGTGACGATACGAAAAGGAAATATCTTTTTTCCTGTTTATCCCGTACTCTCTCCATTAAAGGTAAGCAATGCATTTGCAACTCATTTGCTTGTCGCGGATGCCTATGGGTAGCGGTCACTTAACATCAGGTAAAAAGTAATCTATATCTAATATCAAGATTATATCTTTATACTTTAAAGACTGTTCTGAGAAGGTGTCGATCTTTTAAAGATGATTTACAGAAACTGAATAGCCGAAGATTAGAGAAAGTAGCCTTAGCTTTATCCAGCAATTCACAGATGTAAAGTTTAGATGTAAAGATAATAATTCTAACTAATATTATAAATATAATAAATGGGTATTAAGAATATTGTTACGGCTTCACGATTTAGACTCTTATAGAGAATTTACCCACACATTGTGCGGGGTGCATCAAAGGACGTACAGTACCATTTATCCTGAAAGAAAAATTGTTTCCGAGAGATAGAAAAACCTTCGTTTACAATATCGGTGGCCATGGTAATGGTATACGGTTGCAATGTTATTGTGTTTTGACAATAATAACTTTTTGAAATATTTTACCTATAATTCTATAATTTATAATAATTATAGAATTATAGGAATAATTCCGCGTATAATATTTCAAGATATTATACGCGGAATCAAATAACAAAAATTTCCAGCGAGGAAAATAAGAAAAAAATGTGCGCGAGGCCGCAGGCATACGCTGTTTAATGTATAAATATGTTTTGTCGTGTTATAGGTTTGCATTCAAACGTATAATTTGCAAGTGCTTCTGCGGCGGCGGGGGGCGGCGGGAGTCCGACGACGCGTCCCGGCGCCCGCGCCTGCCGCAGGATCACTCGCACTCGCTGGAGGACAACGACTCCCTCCCGCAGAGTGACGTCACCAGGTACGTTCGCCAGTATTACACCAGCACCTATCTTTACTTTACCGTCTTACTAGTCGATGCAACGATTACTTATAATCTTATTACCTTAAAAAACTTGAAAATGAAAAAAAATAATAGTTAGGTAGTAAATCTATCACTAATTATAATAATATGTCTTCTAATAGTTTGTTTATTTTCAGGTGACGCCAAGCCCTGCGGCGGCAAAACGCTCAGTTCCAATCGACCGTCGCATGTGTTTAACTAAAATTTAATAACGTATCGAGTAAATTGCAGTGACGTAGTCAACAATTCTCTATGGACGATATAACTAGTTAATTCCTCTAATTTTAAGTAAATGTTGTGTCTATTAATGTCAATAACGTGTGTAATATTTGTTAAACTGATTTGTAAATATGTATATTCCTCTGATCGATGTAAAAATTGCGACTGTTTTGAATTTTTGCCTGCTTTGAAAAAAAGTTACAGTATATATAATGTCCAGTCCGTTATAAAGTTAACGAGCCACGGTAAAAACGGTTACGTTGATGATTGAACTTGTACATGTATATTACAATATTACGAATTAAGTGTCGATGAAATTACATTTGTTAAAGTTAATATGACACATGTCTATTCTCATTCATTTATCATTTTGCTAATATTGTAACGATTGTAGTTGAAACATTAACCGTTTCACATGCAACCGTTATATTATGCCTAGCTGGATTCGTCCACGTACTTCGGATTTAACTAGGATACACACGGCATTGTCCTGGACGTTTTTTTTTACATACAATCAGCGGGGTGTTCATACGGTCGGTTTTTATTCGTATTAAATTATAAAACTAAAACAGAAAGTTTTAGGTACATGCTATAAATCAAGAATCAGTATGTACTACGTACGTGCGACGCGGTTTTTATAGAGTTCTGTAGTTTAATGCCACAAAACAGGCTTTTATTCTACTAAATTAATAATTCGTTATCTATAGAAGATTTAAAATAAGCGCGATCTCTTCAAAAGACTTTCGGGTACTAAATGCTTGTTTGATTGCCATTCGATAAGAATTTTACTAGGTGCCACTGCAAACGAAATACGTTAAAGTTGATTCGATTTGTTTGACAAATCCGGTAAGTATTCGTTTAAACGGTATAAGTTTTTTGTAGTATTATCGACGTGTGAAGGGTTCAACGTGCGAAATGTACAACGTATATGATTTTAAATTTTCGTTAACAACAGAAAAGTTTTAACAAAATATAAAAAGTTATTCGTTAAAATATTTGGTACAAATTTAGAATACTATATCTATGAATTGTATGTATTTTATATTTATGAGGCTTTAACTGTTAAAAAAGTGAATCTAAGTCATTTTTCTCTAAAGGTTATCCGTGAAATTCGTCTAACAAAATGAATTACATCTCACATCTGCATTTACAAACAGAAAGAGATTGAATTACCAAAGACTGCTCTTGCTTCTTGTGGGTACTATCAAACTGGGTAAATTTACTGTATTCTGGTTTGTAGGTAGCCATAGTCGTCTAAAGTAACTAGATAAATTAAATGGCTTTATTTTATCCCTCGTGTGATGCAATGAAGATAGTTGCCTAGAATTTTTCAGTTCAACATCCCAGGTGGTTCTCGAAAATCTCATTGACAATATTGTCACTTATTCTCTATTTATTATTATTCTCTTATTCTCGTCCATTAAAAAAACATTAATTTCGTTGCTTAATATATTATTACCGAACAAGACAACTATTTATAATATAATTTTAACTGTGCCATTTTTTTATTTAAATCTTTTTATTGAATTACTAATATTTTATGCCAAATATTGAAAAGTAAAATTACAGTAATTAAAGTAAAATATTGAAAAGCAATTTTACTTTACTTACTTCTTAATGTTAAGTTGTACAATTCGTTAATTTTATGGTCTATATTTGAAAATTAGGAGATTTTTAAAGTTTTCTCCAATACACAGATATGTTCAATTAGGTGTATTGTTTACATTTTAATAAATATTTATAAGGCATGAAAAAATATAAAAGAAGAAATAAAATCATACATTTTATTTTTCTTGAAAATACTATTGTATATTCTTAATTTCCATGTCAAATTTATTCCTTTCATTTGTCTTTTGAAGGTATAAGAGTTATATGCCACTTTAATCTCTTTATTCGATCTACAAGAAAGATTTATAATGTTATAAGCAAAATCTATTGTTTGTAGGTCTTTTGTAATTTAAAAAAATATAAATATACGTAATTATAAGGTAAGAAAATGTATAAAGTCACTAATAGTTCATATTTTATACGACACAATTGTACCTGTTTGCAAATAAATGTACTTTATATATTGCCGATTCATCACTTCTAGATTGCATGAGCATGTATGTGATCCTATTGTCACAGAAATCTTTATATATTTAATACTTCCGTATATATGTCTGAATAACTGAAGTCATCTTAAGCCGCTGACGAATTTTTATGTGTGTGAGTTGGTCCCGTTAACGTTAAGTGGCGTTGGCGGAGTTGAAGATATTTTTTAAGCTTGTTTTTAAAAAAATAACGAAACGAGTAATTAAAAAACGTTAGCTGAAAACGCTAATAGCAGGCGAGCCAACTTTCATGTTTTGACAACATTTGTATATGTTTCCGGCTATCACAAAATTACCAGATACCTGAGTAGTAAGATAAGATATTTATGCTTAAATTTTGTATGAATTGGTAGTAATACTTGACGGGGTTTAAGAGACTGAAGTGGACATATCACTTTTTTGTTTAACCAAATCTAAAATAGTATCAAAATGTAACCTTAAGTTTATTATTTATTATATTAACCTATCATAATCTTAGCGAAATTTATTTATAGGATTATTTTCATAAGCCTTAGTTTATTGGCAATACGTTACTGGGAACCTTTATGCACATTTATAACAGATCGGAGGCATTTGACCTACCTATATAGCAAATAGATATATATTAGAAGTAGACCTTCCATTTTGACCATTGAGTAGTGAACTCCTAAAAGCTGAAAAATGAATACGTAAATGAGCTTGCATAGAGGTATCACATTATCATCTAGAAGTGATGAATGCTTTCTCGACGTTCCTCAGACTCTTGCTGTGTGTTCGGTGTTACATTGTAAGTTAGTCCGATGTTGTAAAATAAATTAATTGGAAAAATGTGAAATATACGAAATGTTACGCTATGTCTGTTTTCTTTTCCATCGTATCTAATTTATTTTTAACAAAAAGGAGCGGTCATCTGATTTGAGGTGACTACTGATATTAATGGACACTTAAACTCTAAAGAGATGCGGGTATTGTAACAAAGTTCTACTTCGTTATTTAAGTGTGCATTCGCGATAGAAAGAGACGTAGGTAATTTTTTTTATTTCCGACTTGTATAATATTAACTTATTGTATGCCATTTCGTATTTCGTATCATAATGCACAAATGGAAATCTATAGTCTCTGCCTACCACTCTGGGTTACGGGCGTGACGCATAAATGAAAAAAATAATATCATATAAACAAAAAAATTATCAAGAAGTACCGTGTTAATGCTAAAATTTATTTAACCAGATACAACGGTTAAAACGATAGCAACGCTGTTATAACGTTTCGCACTTGACACTCGGAGGCTTGGCCATTCAAATGTCACTGTCAAAACATCGAGGACGGGAGGAGGAAACAAAACGAAACGTTTTTTCCATCCGTCAGTCAAACGCTTGCGTTCGTGGCGTGTGTTTGTTCGTCTAGATTTACATGTTTTCTTATCAAAAACTTCCGACAACTTGTGTGTGTATTATCAGTGTTGCCGCCTACGCTTTTCCGCTTGTAAACAAATCCCAAAATGAGTGATACTATGTATTTTGGCGGCGTTGAAGGGTAAGTAGCATTAGAAAAGCATCCATTACACCTGTATTTGTACGTAGTTTTGTTGAAAGTAGAAAGGCTTACCTTGGGCATGCCTAAAAGTTAAGAAACGAAATATTAGCGAGAACAATTTAAATTATATTTTTATAATTTAATTTTAATGGCTAGATGGTACTTTGACAAAAAGTAAACATTCATTAAATAGTCTGGTGCATGTTCCATATTGTTTGAGCCCGCCAATCAGAGGATACAGCAGTGAGGTGTGTCGACACACCGACAATTGTGTATAATATCAAAATGCACTTTATAACAAGTGTAGTAAGACATAAGTTAATATTTGTTATTTTTCGGTATGCCAGGAATTTGCATTGGTTGAAGACCTTGAATTATTTAACATTTACTTTTATATTATATCAAATATCAATTATGGATTGTTTGTATGTTTGTTTTTTTTTACTTTTAATAACACTTGAAAATAGTTTTGTTTTGAACGAAATACTATAGTTAAAATTATTCATACATTAACAAAAAAATAACTCACAATATAAAATAGTGATAAGAATATTGAAAGACTTGTATATGTAAAAAAATAGTATCTAGTATTTATTAAAAACCATTTAATCTAAAATATCTTTTATTCATTTTTGAATTTGGAAATAAATAGAACTGAATACTGACAGATCTCTCTCTTAAATCGAATGGAGTAGATGGAATCGCTTTTAAGCGACTCTGTTAGATACCAATTGCGACTAACGGGGCATAAATTTCAGTAATTATTAATTTAAGAAATTGTGTTAATTTTAAGAATCTCATAACCCATGTGTATAAATGTTCAATATAGCAGACACACCACTCCCAACTTGCCTCAAACTCACGTCTCACCGAGCACTAAAATAATGTCTATAGTACCCGCTAAAAGTCTTCGTTTCGAAAAAACCTTCGATACAAAACAAGCGTCGCTGCGGCGCGAACTAAGCGATCTACGTTTTATTTATTTGACCTCTATTTTAATGCCAATAATTTTACTCTTAACTCACCACGCCTATTTCGTTTATTTACGGCATTAAATGTATTTATCACTAGATATTATAAAACAAATTTCCCTCGTCGTGTCTGTCTGAACGCGAGGAACTCAAATGAGGTAGCATTATGAGATAGTATATATTATCTCATTCGTTAACAGTTAATCATATGGTTTTCGCGAATACACGAGGAAAGTTATGTGTAAAATTCATAAAGGTATTGTGTAAATTGGCTCGTATATGACGTTGATTTTTAAAGAACATGTAAAATAGGCATTGTTGAAGTTATACTTCTTTTGGCGCGTTAGGGAAAAATGATGAGAGTACATTTTTACGATGCGTGCGCACACCGTCACGAAAAACCGACACCCTGAAG
>DWTW01003223.1:0-10188 GCA_018246275.1 Papilio slateri
CCCCTCGCCGCGCTGCCCCGCGCGCCCCCCTGTCGCTCTGACATTGACTTTGAACTTAACCAGATCACGGATGCGCCGGTTTGGATGGCGATGGCGTTGGCGAAACAAATTGGCTAACGACCTCATCCGACATCGGAGCGTTGCCCAATACAGCACGGAAACGTTCTTTTGTCCCGGTCCTGGAGCGCGAAGGGGAGACCGAAGTAGTAGAGATGGTCAAAATATTTAATAAGGTGCTACTTATAGTTTATAGGTTAAGTTTGATTTACTTTATGGGTTTAATTACTCAAAGGCCGTAAAGCTCAACTTTAGCACTGCACCATCGCAAACTGTATCTTAAAACAATTAATACTGGATATACTAAATGAAAAACAAATACTTTTGGATTCAAATAAGTATCCTAATATTGAAACAAATAAATATAAATAATTATAAATCTATGGTATACGTTTATAATTATTTATATCTAAGCGAACGATTTTCTTACTTACATTTGTTGTGAGTTAAGTAGAAATTAAAAAAAAATAAATGATATAAATCCAATCAAATCTCTAAATCCAACTTTATTCATAAATTTTATAATATCTTTTATAAATTTTATCTATCCACGTTTTTCTATCGCGATTTTCTTTGTTCAAACGCAATTTTCAGCAGTTATTTCCACTTCTTGTTTATCAATTGATGCAAGGTCTTCAAATTTTCATGCTTCAAAACGTTTCCTTTATTATAACTTCGACTAATTATATTATATCTTTCCAGTTATAACACTCCTCGTGCTGCAAGAACTGGGAGTATTCCCGCAGCACAAGAGCGGTTTCTTCTGCAACGACCCAGCGCTGAGCTACAAGTTCACAGGCGACACGGTTTCTGCCGTCGTTATAATGACCTCTGTGATTGCGTCACCATTAATACTGGTAAGTTAAATCTAAAACTGTAACACTCGTAAGTTTTGTATCTATTAGTTATTTAATTAATTGTTTTTTTAACTATTAATTAAATAACTATGCCCGAGAAGGGTCGGGGTCAGGCAGGCAGCCGGCCTTAAAAAAACTATAGCCAAAACCTTTCACAGTATGGGCATCGGTCGTATTGTGCCGACCCCACATAAAGTAGGAAAAGGGCAGGAAGTAAAAAGTTAATTAATATTTGTCTGATATGTATTAAGTTTATTAATTCTCAAATAGGATGAAATGTAAGACGTAATAGTGGTAGAAATGGCAACAAACTATACGCAGAAATATGTTTGTCGAACGATCTGTTCGCAATACGACTTAGGTTCCTTCAAGAAAAGAGCGGCAGCTTATCTGCAGTTCGTCTGATGTTGCGGGTGTTCATGGGCGTCGGTGATAACTTAACATTAGGCGACCCGCTGCTCGCATAAGTACCACTACTCTTTACCATAGAACGTACCCGGATACGTCGTATGCAAAACAATACTACTAAAAAGGTCTCATGTAATTTTATAAAAAATGTGTTGTTTTTATATGCATTTTTTTATCTTTCAGATATGGTTAACTGAACTAATTTTGTTAGACTCAGATCAAGAAATATGTAAGAAAGTGTACCATTCTGCGAAAGAGGCGCTTTTGCTGTACCGAAGTTACGCTTACGGTTTGACCTTCAACATTTTGGTCGTGGAGGTTATGAAGACTGTCACAGGCAACCCTCGACCGACCTTCTTTGATATATGCGAACCTGATACCGCCAAGACATGCAATGGGTGAGTATTTTGAAACACCAATTGTGTAATCCAAGAATCCTATAATAATACAGTGCATAGACTGCAAATATCGGTTTTTAAATATACCAAAAACTTAGACGATACTTTAACCAATTTCGTAATAATGTTTGGTAAGGAAGGTATCAAAAGATCACAGGTAATTTTTTAGGCAAGGAAGAGAAAAAGATAGATGTAAAGGTAGAAGATAGGTAAAAGAAAAAAAGCCGATAAATACTTCTTTCCTATCCTGAAAGAAGTATTTATCGGCTTTTTTTGTTACATTACTTATCTCGCTAAATTTTAAACATGGCACTCCGATGACGGCACTCGCTTGAAGCGACAACCGCGTCGCGCCCATCGCTGTCGCCCACTGCGCTCAATGCGCTTCAATGATGGTACTTTTGAAGATGCTTTAATAAAGAACCGATCCGGTTGTAACCTATCCAGCAATCAATACAAAACACGATCGAAGTTTGCGGGCTCAGCTAGTTTCTTAAAGATGCGGTTTAAGAGCCACGTACATATTCCATAACACTAAGGTCATAAAGTTTGTTTCTAGTAATTTAATATATCAACGGTGCAAAATAAAATATTCCACACGTTTCGCCTACTTGATACAATACGTGAGTAGGTATTTATAATAATGAACGTAAAATAACCTTTTTACACACTCAAGCCGTTTTCAAACTCTCGGTAAACAGTCAAACTTCGTGTCGAGTGGAAACTTAACGCGTATCGATTTCGATTCGAGTGTCATAACAATTAATCGATGTTTAAACGATAATATTTTCACGGTTTCGCCGAATGGTGAAAACAGGTACTCGATTTCATTATCATTTAAATTCGGATATTTTTAAATATTTATAACTCAGCGAGTCTTCCTTCTAAAATTACTTGCGTAATAATTTGATGATACATTTGGAATAATATATATGTTCATTTGATATCTAATGAACAAATGAAAACGATGGAAGGTGTGAATTCTACTTTCTACGCGCGATGGTTGAAGACGACATATTCAAATGATTAATTTAATTTTTTTCAGGTCTGATTTTGTGAGAACGTTCGAGTGTACATCAACTCGATATTCCGCGTGGTATCAGATGGATTCCTACCACAGCTTCCCCTCCGGCCACACCTCGCTCTCAATCTACTGCGGGCTTTTTATGGCGGTAAATATTTTTAACTCTGTGGTAATATGTAGTAGTAGAGAAACAGCGTTTTTAAGCAAAATTTAGGCTTGAAGGAGGATTTTAAATTAAGCTATACTTCGAAGACTCGTGTAAAGAAGGACGAGGGACGAAGAAAATCCATTGTTCAAAGGTGGCAAAAAGAGCAGTGAGTGAGGGATATCCTAGATGATTTTAAATCGACAACGATCTTGAGACATTAAACGACGAGCATGTATCAAATATTTAGAAGATAAAGAGGTGTGCCAAAATCGTGCTAAATGGAAATCTATCTGTCTACTTCTACGAATTATAGTCTTGGTGTTATTTTATTTTGCGACTGCTTACCATACTTATTATTAAAGATGCCCCAGACTCTTTTACCGTCTTTAGAGTAAACCTTTCTTCCTGTAAAGTCGCAATAGATTTATCTCTCATTTTGTGTTCAGTGGTATCTCCAACAACGAGCGTTCAACTGGCGCCACCGCAGCGTACTCCTGGTGCCAGTGCTGCAGCTGTTGTGCCTTACGTACGCCGCCGTCTGCTCACTCACCAGGATCACGGACCGCCGACACCACTGGTGGGACGTTCTTAGCGGTGCTGTCATCGGAGCTCTCTGTTTATTGTATACTGTAAGTGCTTTGACTGAGTCGGAAAGGAGCGATATATATAGAACTAAATGTTGCTCGCGGAATCGCACATGTGTTTTTTTTAAAGGGGTACGGGTACGGGTCCTTAAGTCGTGAAAACGTATATTAAGTTATATTTTAAAATTAGCCACGCGCCAGCAATAACAGTTGTTACGTGTCTACATCGGCTCGATAGAAAAAGCACGATGACCTCACAGAATTCCGAAGTGTGAAATCCAGAATGCCAATATCCTCCCCATCGTGGCTGAGATGCACAATTCTTTATTCTGATGCTAGATAAAACACCTGCAAATGCCAATGCAGTGATTAACAACAATTGATATACTATTGAATAACAAAAGAAATCACAAAAATCCTGGGCATCGTCACCATATTATGAATAGAACAAACACTCAATATGAGGAAAACATCTTGCGCATCACTGACAAAGAAGATTTCGAAATAACGTTCACACAAATTATAACAACAACTTCTTTTTTACAGGTGCTCGTCCTCTGCAATAACTTCTCACGTTCTAACGAACAGAAGAGAGAGAAGAGGAATATAACACCTGTACAGTCCAACAGAACTTCAATATACGATAGCGGGCTGCAGGGACCTCTCACTTAAATCACTTGTACTTAGATAACTTGGTAGTTATTATCAATTACTAGAAGAAATCAGAATTCATGTGGTAATGCAAATTTATAATGTTTGATTCATAGCAAGTGTGTAATAGACCTGTGGATTTAATGTGTAAATGACAAAACATCATGTGTATTTAAATATAGTTCTAGTACTATGTGTGCACAATAATATATGACCTAAGAGCGATAATGACGTCAGCAGTGTATTAATACAATTTACAAAAAAGTTTATATCGTGAAGTAATCGATCGAGACTAGTGAACGTAGTATACCTTCGTCGCTCGCTGTACCAAGAGCGCACGCAGTGACGTGAAACATGAGTGGAAGCGTGTTGTGCACAGTCAAGACTTATGTTCGACAATTTTAAAGGAAGCTTGGATACGTGTACAAAATCCTGACATATTCTACGTCAAATTAACGATGCTAGTTTTGTCCTTCCCGAATACAATCCTTGATCGATCGTGTGAATAAGTTTACCTCATATTACTTCTAGCTTCGCCTTTCCAGTCCAGTCAGTAAAATGCATGTTGACATTTCCTGTATTTTTGGCAAACACTGTGCAATATATAGATCTATATGTCATCACAATCTTCAACAGCCCAAACTTGTCTATAGAGTATAATTTATATCTGATAGATATATAAATTTACCCCAAGGATCGCCTTAAATATCGGTCTCTTGCATATTATTTTATTAGTGTGACAAATATTTATAAGAGAATGTCAATATTTAAATTGTTATAAATTTTTTTATGTACTACTCGTGCACAATAACATGGCACCTGTGTCCGATGACATCAGAGCGGCGTGATTGTACAGTGTACAAAACAAGTTTACGTCGCGAAATAGTATAACGGGACTAACAAATATAGTATGGCTACGTCGCTCATTGTAGAAGTGAGAGCGTACGCAGCAGCTTTATGTTACCGTGAGTTTACACCGAAAGCGTGCACCTAAAACATGTTGCCATCTCTGTTTTTTTTATAGAGAATGAGAGAGATAACAACATGTTTTGTGTGATGTTTTTAGCAGTGTAAACTCAAGGTTAGTGTGCATGTTTTATATCATTGTAAACAGATTTGTTATAATCAATTTTTGTACGACAGAGTTAAGAAGATATTACAGAAATCATATAGTTTAATTGTAAACAGTATTAAATAAGCGTAAGCTGTAAAATATGTGAATATATTAGTAATTTTACTTGTTAAATGTATATTTTTGTAGTGAATTTTTGAGACAATAAAAACATGTATGATAATGCATTTGTTTTATTACAAGATATTAAGATTTATATCTATATACTTAGAACTTTGGTGTAAATTTATTGATAATTAGCGATCCGCCCCGGCTTCGCTCGGGTAATTAAAACAATCATAGATTATATAGCCTATGTTCATCAGGGATAATGTCGGATTATAATAGTGAAAGAGTTTTTCAAATCGGTCTAGTAGATTCAGAGCCTATTCATTACAAACAAACAATCAAATCATTCCTCTTTATAATATTAGTATAGATTACTTTGAGCTGTCACAACTTTACTTTTTAAAGGCAGACGCGCCGCAAGGAAGGACTTTTTTAATTATTTAGAGATGGCTAGACATAGGGCCTAAAGCTCATTCATCAGTCCAAACGTAAAAGTTTGAATACTTCTTACTATCAACTTAACACCGATGCTTAGTGTCCTCGTGGCACTTCCCCACTCGAGTCGTCCATCCGTGCAACAGCGACTACTGCTGGCTGTACCACTTTTAGATACTATGTAATAAGAAAAAATGTTTAACTCCACTGCTAAATTTGTACTCGGCGAAAGATGGGTTGGTGATCTAATTAGCTGAGCGAAATTGAATGGAGAATGTTTTCTTTATCAAAAACCAGTCGCACTAAATAAATGAGATTTTTTTTGAAAATTATATGCTATAACATTTTTCGTAGTGAACGTTACAAATTTAAAATATATCAAACCGCACTCACCGGTGCTCTATATCAGAGTACAAAGCCCTTAGGCATAGGCTAGTAATAGATCGTAGTACGTGGTTATTGCCCAACGCGCGCAATCGTAGGGCCATTATGTATGATTACCGAAATAAGGATGTTCAGGGATCGATTCCCGTGTGATGCAACGCTTTTGTACCACAACGATGATTTATTCTGATCAATTTGAAGATGGCGCAAGGATGTGACGTGCGTTTGGATCTTGTGCTCTGAGATCACATTTACGATGTATTTGAAATGAAGAAAGAAACGAGAATTATTTTATTGTAGTGACAAAGGCAAATATGAACTCCCGTATGCAATTCATTGTTACAGATGTAGACAGCTAGAAAGGTATATAATGCTAGTTTTGTTATGAAAAATCAATAATGAAGGATCGATGAAGTGTTGATTTGAATGCAAACCGTTGATTTTGACCTCTTGCCTTCTAGGCAAATAGCGACCAACAAGCGAAGAGTATACAGACTCTACATTTCAAGTTAGCTTTTGTGGTCTAAAGTGAGTTTGTTTCAGCATCCTTAATCGCAGTGAGTATCTTTGCGGTCGCGTTCTACCTTTTATAATTATAAATACCCAAGTGGGTCATGTAAAAGTTATTTTGAATAGATATTTTATGACTTTGACTTTGATGAGACTTGATGACGATATTTAAACCTAGAGATAACAGGAGTACCATGAAGATTAATTTAATTTCATTTTAATATTAAAAATTCAAACGACCCCAAAATATTTAGTGACTAAGACTTGTAAGAAACAATTGTTATAAGATGATCTAATAATTCATATACCAGGCTATCAAACTTGTCAGTACATAATATTTATTCGACATTAGAGACCATTTATTAAATGTATCTCGTAAAGTTGAAACGAATGACACCGCTTGCAATCTGCAGATAGCCAGCGAACAATGAAGCTAAAAGGTCATTGTTTATCTTCTGGAGTGGGGTTGCCATGCGCCGACCGCTTTCTGGAATCCCCTTTGTTTTGCTTCGCTTGTAAATATCAATTTCAGTTTTATCTTACCATCTTAATTATGTTAATAACTTAAAAATAGGGAGAATGGTTAATTAGCGGGGCATCTTGAAGTATTTTTAGTAAGGAGTTCGAATTATGTTCAGATATTGAAATTGGGCGGTCAATTTCTATCAAGCCGACAAAGATGAAAAAATCATTCATATTTTTATGCTCAGAGTTGAATAAAATAGTTAATTAGTCTTGGTATTTTATATGTTTGGTGCATGAATAATGAGTGTGAAGTCTTTTTATTATGTAAAGAAAAAATACCTATGTTTTTATCGAACTCATTCGGTTCTACGTAAGTCACTCGCAGCGAAACATACTTTTAAGTGTTTTTTTTTTACTAAAAAGAGAAATTGAGCATGAATAGAACATGCTAGTTGAAAGCGAATACTCTAAATTTGGTGAACAGTGACTAAGAGTCACTGTTAAACAATAGTCTTTCATAACTTAACTAATTGTGGTAAACAGTGAATGCTATTGCATCCAGCGTTTCACTGAGCTATTTAAAATAAGAGTTTTTCAGAGAAACTATCAGGAAGGTTAAGGAGACAGCGCTGGGAGAAGAAGAACAAATTTTAGATTAATCGGCTATTTTTTTCATACAGATTAATGTGAAGCAAACCTGGATACCGCGCGGGTGTAGTTATTTTTCGGGGATGTTTAACGAAATTATAGATTACTCTTGACCGATTTCGGGGACTGTGTCTAAATTATATTAGTAAGTTGGCCGCCGTACGCGAAATGTTCCAAATCTTTGAAGAGCCGTCATCTGTTATCGAATTGTGTCAGTAGACACGCGCCCAAAAATAGACAATAGGGTAATTAGACTACATGCAATATTACGACATTACACCAATAATGTTTCGCACCAACGAAAACTATTTGTTATCTGTACAAGCTATGCTATCCTGGTAGCAGGAATCATTTTGCGACCTGTATCCCTAGTACAAACACTCAACCATTTTCCAAACTTACAGTCTAACAAAATTAAAGGCAATTTCTTTAAATGCAGACTGGTTTTATTTACAAAAACTCATGGTATAATAATTCCATCATCCCTTTTCAACTAAGATAGCGACTCAAATATGAACGAAGGAATATGATGACAAGAAACGTACCACAATATCCACAAGAGGATGCGGCTTTCATTCAAGTCGTAGCCACTGTACAGAGCAATAATAAGCCTCACATATATAAAAAAAAACTAAAAACCCAAGAGATCCTTGGAAACGGATCATATTACTGTACCTACTTTAAAGAGAGAAGACATTTAAAACTATGTTGCACCAGCTTCTGCCTAGCCTGCTTGTGAATAAAGGCGATATTTGCGTGCATTTGAGATGGCGCAGAATGAGAGACGTGGTGACATCCCTTGATAGGTTTATTGTGATTTATCGGCATTTTTCTCGTCCCCTGAGCGACGGATTGCGACGATCGAATCAAGTAATAGCTCGCATGCTCGTCTATAAAATGTGCTGGCTTACAATATCTACCGGTTTTATTTATTATTGAAACAGTTTTATTTATATAAAAGGACTATAAACTTCTAATTTAGAAAACATTTAGACTCTTCTTCGAGTGTTATCTTGAACAATCATACCTGATCATTATTCTTTATACCTAACAAACGCCCATAAATTCTTCCCTCCATTTCCATTCAAATACAATATGCCTATATTTTGTACTGGCGAGACTGGCTCGGGAAAATTATTCCAGTCCTTCGTTATTCGTATTATAAATAAGAGAAGCGTAGCGACTTAGAAAAGATCAAGCATCTTGATATGCAATCGACAAGAGAGGTGATGATATGAGTAAACTTCAATTTGAGACTGGTTCAAAGGAATAACTCAGATTTGCTCCGAAAAGTATGTCTAATTTTGTTTTGTAATGAACCATTTTATTTTAATATTCATACTTGTTAAAACGATTTTTCACCAAATTACCGTCCACCACGTTATGCAAAAATATCCGTCTTCAACTCATCGCCTGAGTGAAAACCCTAATGAAACATTATGGGGGCCACCTACGTTGAAAAAGCATTCTTAACGTAAATTGAATACGTGCAGCGCTGCAGGTAAATAACTCGACTTTACCACGCATCGGGAAACCCGATGACTAAAGTGATTTTTTTTAATAATGTAAATTTTACCTCTAATGGATTACAATATGTTTTTTTAATAACTAGAGTACCTGGTTACTATAGTTATTAATACTATGACTTATTATTAATTACTAACTTTGCCGCGTTGGATATGGTGTCAGCAATCTTTTTTGGTGTCGGGGGAAATACGATATCATGTCTCCTTGAGGAAAGAAAAGTTAGACTAAGACGGTGCCTAAAAATGTTTTCTTTTTAAGACAGAGCTCCAAATTCCAGCCATACCGCTTTGATAGTTGGCATTCCACTACCGCATGGCATTCAGCGGTATTTCCAAACCAATAAGCACTTCAAGAAATGAGCGAGCAAGAGAAGGCCAGCAAGTTCATGGGCGGCGGTGATCTCTTAACTTTGACGACCCGTTGCTCGTTTACAAAATATTTGGATTTGTGAGGATACTTGTATGGTAGGATAAACTATGCTACCTTTTCCTATAAACCATATGACCAATATAGTAATATTAAAATATAAAACGTGACTTAATCCGTCCCAAAATACCTAGCGTATTTTTTTTAGTAGTAGTGGCAGTGGTAGGACCCGTAACAACATCTGTTGCACTGCAGGGCCGGCTCTACCGGTGAAATACCACGACCTCACAGAAGACAGGCGTGAAGTACTTTCTGATAAATTCTGCGTTTCGTCTGACGAGTGAGGAGCCGGAGGCCTAAGTTAATTAGTTAGTTCTTTTCCTCTTCTATTTTTTTAAATAAGGAAAGGATGGGAAGGGGAAGAAGATTTGATGGGGAGGGGATGGACAGGAAAAGGTATCCTTTTTTCTGGTCATCCCCTTCTATGTCCATTAAAAGGTAGGCAACGCATCTGCAACTCAATAGTTTGTTGCAGATGCCTATAGG
>DWTW01003224.1:0-10188 GCA_018246275.1 Papilio slateri
ACGTCCTATAGTTTAGCCTACGTATGCCAAGAAAGTAAAACTCAACGTCAATTTTAGGCATTGTTAAAAATAACTCAAAAACTACTGGTTAGATTAAAAAAAACGGGTCCCCATGGCGAGCACTAGCTGTCGAATAAAAAAAGAATCACGTAAATCGGTTCATGAATTTCAGAGTAATCGATGTACATACATAAAAAAAGCAATCGAATTGATAACCTCCTTCTTTTTGAAGTCGGCTAAAATGAGTTGGAATTTATATGGTATTTTATACCATATTTTATATGAAGGCGCTACAGGTGGGCCTATATTAATATGTCATATTTTGCGAACAGAAAGCCTTTTAGATATATTAAAATAATTTTAGAAGTCGGTTTTTTGTAAAACAGTAGATCACAAGCGTCCGTTTCGTGTGAATATTACGTAATCACAATGTAAAGTTGGCTGGCTGGAAAAAAAGTACAAGTGTTTTTTTTCGGCCCATTGGCTAGACTTATGATTTG
Organism: Papilio slateri; assembly: GCA_018246275.1. Classification (NCBI taxonomy): domain Eukaryota; kingdom Metazoa; phylum Arthropoda; class Insecta; order Lepidoptera; family Papilionidae; genus Papilio; species Papilio slateri. Next base: position 501 of record DWTW01003224.1, read on the forward strand.
AGATTAACGAATATAAAAAATATATAACACTTTTCATTTTTTTTAAATATATATATAATAGCAAATTCAATTAAGATATGTTATCAATCGTTAACACGAGTGATACTTAAGAAACTAAGGAATTTATACAAATTAAACATTTATTCAGTTAAAGAATTAATTAATTAAACGGCTTAACTCACGTTCGCGTACTTCGGTGTTGGTACCAACAAGTTTCGGACCTGTCGGAGGTCCTTCTTCGGGGTGAGTGGACTTAGTTCGAGGTCGCGAGGTCAATATTATTTTTTGAACAGATTGTATAATATATGTATATAACTTATATTAAAATAAGTTGATTTAAGTAGTGGACGATTAACTGAATCAATTTAGTACGTTGTAGGCATTCTAAGTTGGTACCGCGGAGGTTTTTGACACCGCTTTTGTCAGAGGCAAAACCAGCAGTAGTTTCCACCTTATAACGTGAATAGGTGTACGTACCAGCGTCGGGTTTATTCATGAAATGTTTAAGAAAAGATAAGGTCCCTTATGAGTACGTTTAAATATTTCATTACAACAATGATTAAATTAAAAAATCTTACCCAATATTAAACAATAATAAGCCAACTTGGACATATATCGCTTAAAACAATACCAAATACCTCGTGTAGTACCGTATCTAGTGGGCTAACGGCCTATTTTAATATTGACTTGGGGATAACCCAACAAGGACTAACGTGTGTGTAAACAATGAGTTCTGGTACACTCAATGTTTTCAGCGGCCGTTGTCATGTTTTATGGCTTTCTGAGAAGGAACTTAAATATGTGACAAATAATGGATACAAGTGTTCTCTCGCACTGGCGGCCGTAACCCATAGGCGTAACCAGAAATCATAGTCATTTTTATCATCATGGGATCATCGGCCACATTTCGTGGCCCTTCCACAGCATCCGGAGAATGCTGTTAAGTTAAGGGTACCATTAATAGCAACGTGGTACGTATGTTTACTATATCACTAATCGGGTCAATGTAGGTTCAACTAGGACGTCCTCTAATATAACATTGCTACTTGTTTTTCAAACATAAATTGTCCTAGTCACTTTTTCTTCCTCCGTCCTTTCAATTTGTCCTAACCATGGAAGCATACCTTACTCAGTTCAGGTTACAATCTATAGTAGTTTTATAAGGACGAAAGATTTGATTGTTTGAAATGAATAGGCTCTAAAAGTAATCGATCGATTTGAAGAATTCTTTCACCATTAGAATCCTTCGTTATCCCTGATGAACATAGGCGATAGAATTTATCTTAATTACCCGTGGGAAGCTGGGGCGGGCCGCTAGTATCCTATATTTCAGTTAAGAAACAGTAATAAAATTAAATTTTTATGTGATATACAAATGCAGTAACAGCTTAACTATGCTCTAACAAATTACACATAGCACATTTTAACGTCAGAAGTATGAAGTCTTAAGATCATATAATTACTTCGCTTGTTTATGGTCTTCGTTTGTTTTTTATTAGATTATTGCTTGACCACAAACTTGAATGATGTTCTTGTCGTGTGATGTAATTACATAACGGACGAGCATTGTCATAATCTATTTATTCTTCTATATATTTAAAGGCGCCTACGTCGAAGTAGATGTGAATACTAACGACAAACGCTCCGATCACTTACTGGGTGCAGTTTTAATATCCATTGTAGTAAACGAAGTTTAGCGAACAAGCAAATGAAGAGTATTTTTAAGAGTAGTAGTAAGAGAGAGATATGTCACAGCGTCCTTTTGTGCATTCGAAGCAACCCTACTGCTTTCGATAAACTATATAACTTCATTTCGAAAGGTTTCAAGTTAAGCACTGAGCTTCTATAGGCTGTTAGATATATAGGCGGCGGGGGACCGATCTTTGACGATCAATTACCTACAGAAGCCTACGTTCACCAGTGGTCGTCTGTCAGCTGAAGAAGAGGAAAAGAGGTTCTTAGATGATGATTGTCGAAAGATGGAATTTTACTCGTTATTTTTTTCTTTCAATCTGACGAAACTTTTTAAATTATGGATCCTTAGATTTTATAAATCTGTCCATGTGAAAAATAGTATATAAAAAATTACCTCTTGTATAAAGATATTTTCTCTGCCAGTATTCGGGTCTACCAGGTACCTTTCGTTGCATAATCTTGTGTACATATAAAAGAACTTGTTGGATGCAAAGTCCACTCGATCCTTGCCTTTATAGACTGGAGGATTGAAAGGATTCACCGCAACGTATTCGGTGTTCAGACAGGACTTATTGAAGAAAGCCTGTCTTTCGTCGCAACACTTCCACAGGCATGTTCGACCTATGCACGGACAGCCGAGCCGGGTCACTACGCCGTCCTCTTCGAGCTCGTACCAAGTGTCCCGTGCGTACTGCACTCCTCCGTATAAGACAGTACCATTGTCAAATTTGACACCACCAGTAATGTTCAGACTTTCAGCTAACTTACATGGATTACAATGACACGAGCACACGATAAACAACAAATAAGTAATCACGAAATGCTTCATTTTCACTATTTACTTTGACACTACAGTTCTAATTACGATCTCCTTTGTCTTTCAAAGATTCTCATAATTTTTAAAAATTGCAAAATATAAAAGATTATATCTTGTATAAATATTAGAACGTACTCAAGCAGAAATACAAGGACCGTTTATAGTGTAGTGGAGTGCTTCTTATCACGTTCATGAGGTAATTCGATGTATCATTTTTATAATGATAAGAGATAACAGTTCGTTCGGTGAAATCGCGAGCGCCTTGCTGCGGCTGTGTGCACGTCGCCCCCGACCGACACCTTCTTCCCGACTGACTGATGACTGTTATAGGTACACGAGCCCGATACAACTGGCAGGATGGAATGATAATTATTTTTTATTTTTAATAAACCCATAGATATTAAGTTATTTTTAATTAACCGATTGTCCATGACGATATCGATGACTGTTACATTAAGAAATATTTAACTAAAATGTTGGGAAACAATGAAACAAATGTCTTTATTCACAATTTTTTTCTACTGTAATACTTAGCGGTTACAGTAATTTGGATATTTGCACATCTTATCACTCTATTTACTAAGTTCGATAAAGAAAAATATTTTTCTGATGTCTTTTTAAAAATTCAAATATCCGTTTTCGCATCTAGTCGGTCTCCAGTGTATCAAATCTGTATCCTAAATTGTCGTAGAAGCTAATGATTGAGATTAAAAGGATATGAGAGCTTTATGAACTGAACATGAGGTATTTTATTTATATTCACTGGTGACAATTAAATCCTTTTTATTATTATAAAAATATATCAATAGAAAATTTAAAATTAATCAAATTATTTTAAGTAGATAAGGAATAACTTGTCACTTTAATCTGGCCTCAATGCTGTAAATCCAACAGCTTCATTTCCCTCAAGGGTTTTGCTTAGAAGTGGTCGCAATATTGCTAAACTAATATTATAAGCTAAGATAGCGACCAGAAGAGTGGTAAAGAAGATGTCGGCACATTCGTGCACCAGCTGCAGCATCTTCTTGCCGGCGCACAATCCAGGAAGTACATTCGCCAGAAGTAGTTCCAAGCTAGTATTCGTCTACAAGAAAAACGAATCTAGCGATTTGTTGATCGATTCAAATGTAACGATGAAATCCAGAGACAAAAATGTGTATCATCACTGAACAAGTACAAACGCAATAGATAATCAAAGTAAACATTGTTCGATTCACCAATAACTATTCTAAAAGAAACATTACTTCCATTACACACAAACTAGGTGTCTTACTAACAAACTAAAACAAACACTAAACAGAATGTATTCTGTGTACTGTGTAATGTATACTGTGTACACTTCAAGTGTAAGAAAAAAATGTTACTAAATTATTTAGTTTTAATTTTTTTCAATTAGGTCAGTCTCTAAGCATTATTATTGGCATTAAAAATTATTATTAGTGCCGTATTTATTCATCTCATTAAAAAAGGCAATTCTAATACATATACCAATTTTATTTCCGATTTTTGTAGGGACCTGGAAAAGACGCAATTTTTCACAGAAAAAATATATTTTATGACTAATTGGAGCCTTTTGTCGCATAGCGCTATCTTGTGAATGTTTGAGGTACTTAAATAGTCATCAATAGATGGCGCTATATGACATTATCTTAATATTAAAAATATTTTCTACAAAAAAGCTATTTTCAAGAAGTAATACAGAAACTTAAAATGAAAATAGAAAATCTTCGATTTCGAATATGTCATGTTTTTAACTTAGCTCTAAATAATACGATGTTAATATTTTAGAGTACTTCTGTTACGGCTTTTCTCGAATTTGATATGATACTGCCCATTTAAATCACTTATCCAATTTCTTAGCAAAAATTCTTTACAGTAATCTGAAAAACATTGAGATTGGGAATCGAAAATAATATTATAAAATGTTATAAATATTGTTAATATAAATACTTATAAAATGTGAAAATAATTTTAACGTGAACTTGTTATCCATTTTTTACTGTTGTATTTTTTTAGTAACTCCTGTGTATTGCGCTGCGCCCGCTATTAGTTATCCTAGGTAATGGGGCCTTGGATAAAGGGGTTGTCGTATGTTTTTCAAGTATATCCTGAATGAAGAGGACAATCGCAGACTTCTCAACTATGTCAAAACGAAGTCTCGTAAGTTGCATTTATTTTAAAACAAATATGTATATTTATTTTTAACTTGGTGCAAACTATGAAATCAATTATATGAATAGTTATTGTGTGTTGTTATAGTAGTACAGGAAACATTTAAGGCTCAAAGGTGTTTAAAAAAATAATCCAAGTGTCAAAATATCTTATTTAATAAAGTATAATGTAAAATTATAAATATTATCAATATTAACTTTCTCTTACTTAAAATTAGTCATAAGTTACGCTTATTTGTTTTTAGCGACAGATGGGGTCACTGAACTCTTGTCTATTTATTTATTAACAACAATAAAACACGATTTCAAAATGATTCTGATTTGATGCTAAATGAAGGCTACAAAATTTACAACAGTTCCACAGTGTAAATGAAAACATAATCATAAAATAAATATGGTCTCGCTTAAACATTATTAATATGAACAAAAATAATACATAGTTTAAACATTGAAATTCACACAATATTCCACACAAAAATATTTAGGAGCCGTATGGCACGCGACATCGGCACAAGTCTAGACTAGACAAGCAGTCGAGGGCGCGCAGGCGCGGCTCGGCGAGCCCGGGCGGCTGGCACGGCGAGCCCGGCCGGCTGGCACGCCGCACCACACGTAGCACACGAGGGCCACAACTGAATTTGTTTTCATGAGGATTCCAGATGTAAACATGTTTATTAGCAATCCGTACTTTAAAAATGACTAAGGATAGTGTCTGAAAGAATCTAAAACTGAGCTTCCAGACATCATTCTCTTTAACTTTTCTTAAACCCAGTGGCACTGTCCGAATTTTTAAAATAAACATTATAAAGATGATGGGCTTCCACTGCTTCTATGATGAAAATAAGTTAGCCACTGATCCCACTATGGGGCTATTTCACTCCACTCGCTAGTTTGAACTTTTTGTTGTCAAGTGATTATAAAAATATGTTTCATTTTTATGTTCTACACTTTTCGTATGGCAAATATAATGTTCAATAAAAAAAAACTAGGACTATTGAAGTGCCCGAATATGTCATGCCGATGAAGATGTTTCTTTGCTTTTATTTTATTCTCTAGAATAATGCAGCAAAATAAAAGTATTTTGCAGTTGTTGCCTCATTTAATTGTATTGCAAAAACATTTTGAGAGAGAGTCATAGAATAGCAATACAAACATTGCATTATCTGCAATCTCAGCGTGTATTCTTCACATGTCCTTTGTTCTACTGAGAGTAGAAAATCTTTTAGAGCGTTAGTGTTTTCAACACATTTATGTCTTGTCTAAATTTTGTCTATGTCTTTATTAAATTGTTCTGTAATACCACATGTACACTGTTATCTGTTCTTTCTACGTTTAAATGTGGCAGACCTCAAGTTTGGTGTTTGGGCAAACTTTTCAATAAATAGCTCCTCATAAATTATATTTTTTGTTTCTGAACTTAAATATTGAGATATTTCTGAATATAAATACTTCTTATAAGATTCAGTATTTTCATTTGTCTGAGTTGATACTGCTTTATTCTTTTGTGCTGAAGTACCAAGAGATTTTCTTAGGTCTATTATTTTCTGTGAATTTTGATCTATTTTATTTAACAATAGGTTTTCCATTCTTGTCATTCTAGCTTCAAGATGGGATAAATAACCTTCATTATTTTGCAATGTATTTATTTTAGGCGGTTTTTGATTTTTTTCTTGACAATTCTCAACAAATTGTTCTACTTTTTTTTCCTGAACAAGCTCCGGCTCTTCCATTTTTATAACACATGATTCTAATACATCTTTTAGTTTCATGTTGAATTTTCTCTTTTCTTGTATAGCTGCTATTCTTTTTGCGGGTATTTTGTTTTTTAACATTGATACCTTCGAACTTTCAAAGCACATAGATATTTTGTTGTTTTTTTCATTTAATGTGTTATTTTGTATTATATTTTGTGCCTGTTGTTCGGGTACTGACAGTGGATTTTGTAACATTGGTTCAGATTCTTGTATAATTACATTCATTTCATTCAGATTCATTGCATTCATATTCAGATTTCTAGGTAGATTTATATTTTCCGGTGGCCCATTCTCTGAAGTAATGTCAAGTGCACTTGGATTATTTATATTCAAATGAGACACATTAAGAACAACAGATGGGGATATAGGTTGGAAATGGCCTGAAAGGGAAACTGGTTCGGTTATTCTCTTCTCTGATAAAATTCTTACTTTTGGTTTTGATTTAGGTGAAATTGTAATGTTTTCAAATTTATTGTTATCACCTGAATTCAAATCAATTTCAGAACATTCATTATTTTTTGTAATAGTTCCTGAATTATCAATCTGAGAGAAAGGTGGCACAATAAGTATTGGATGTGCTGCTATGGGTGACTTGTTTATGTTATTCTTAATTGCAGTCAATTTATCATTCAATAAATCTGGTTCGTCTAGAGTTTTGTTAATATTAATGTTATTCATCTTATCATCTACATTATTTTCTAACATAAAATTATACTCTTCACATTGTGTTGTTTTCAACATGTTTTCAGTTTTTGGATAAGAAGATTCTACACTCTCTGAATTTGTTAAAAAATCTAAATACTTTAGGGAAAAATTAGCTTTCTTATCATCCATTGGACAGTAATCATTTTCTATATCTTCAAGAACAATAGGGTAAAGTTTAGAATACTCAAGTGAGTTATCAACCCATTTGCTAGCATCACAATAGGGTCCATTTTCACTAGGTATAGCTTCAAAGGTTAGTTTTTCTTTCTGGAATTGTAAATATATAGTTAATAATGCATTAATTAAGTCATATTTTTAGTCTGTAGTAAGACAAGTGAATGTCTATGTTATATGTAATCATTTATTTAAAAATACATACCTTGAAGTTCATAAAATATTCATCTTTAAAGTGATGTTGACAAACAACTCTGTTTTTAAGCTGTGACACTTTTAAATTGAGAAATTCCAGACGATGTGCATTAACTAACCATTGATGGCACCTTACTTTATCAAATACTGGGTAATGGAACATATGAGTTTTTCCGTCTGTCTTGACAACGCAATTGCGATAAGAACAGCGACAGCCGCCCATTTCTATAAGAGTAAAAAAGAAATCAAAACATAACATACCAAAATGAACGTTACAACTTCTAAGACCTATAAGCCATTGCTACGTTCTAAGAATGTATAAATTCACTTAGTTTATTTATTACAAATAAAGTAAGAAGCTTACTTATAAATTTGATTTAAGTTCCGAACAATAACGAAATACTGTTCTTATTCAGAGAAAAATTTCTGTTGATCACATTTTCCTCAAGTCTTAAGAAAAATATCAATCAAATACTCATTCTCGAATTTATATGCAAGATATATAATTATGAACTTTGTATTAAAGATTAACTAGGGAGAGGTAAAAGATTACAAAATAATGAAAAAATAATGAAAAAATAGTAGTAAATATACAAAAATCTGACAGTCAGTCACAGTCACCTGTCATTAATTACTATCGAACTAACAATATTTGTAAAGAGTATAAATATAAGTAACCTATTACCACAGACAAGGTAAATTTTCGTACTTGCAGCCACGGTTATATATTATAGCAAACAAACAACAACCAAACCAAAAAAGATAATAGACCTACAACATTAATAGACACTAATAAATAAACAACAACAGGTAGGTCATTCCTTGTCTGTCGTCTTGAAATAATCAAAATCCGCGATAATTTCGAATACCATTTCGTCGGATAATCCTGAACGCAGACGATATGCAATATCAATGATAAATATCCGAATTAAGTCTAGCTAATGTTCAGTTTTAAATTTCTAGCACGGTATGTAGTATATAATGTCTTTTAAAAGCATGTGGAGAACACTTTGCACAACATCTTTGATCCGTGTTCAATAAATTCAGCGATAAGCACTGATAACAAGCACTTGCAAGGAAATACAATCCAAACGCTAGCTTAATTTAAATTTTATTCCACACCTCACTTTGGCGCTTGTGTGTAAGTGTGTTCTAGAATTTAGTGGAGATTGTCATTAATCATAGCGATCATTTAACATTAATAAACTTAAAAAGATTTTAAATAGCTTAAAAATGACATTTTATGCAATTTTTAACCGATTTTTTTAACCGACTTTAAAAAACAAGGACGACAGAACTTCAACATTCATTAATAATTACCGATTTTGAAAATTCTTTTTACAATCGATAGTTTTTGCTTCCAGATTGGTCCCGTTTAAATTTTATCCTGATCCGATACGTTGTTCCAGAATTCGGTTAGTTATTTAGTTAGTTCAGGACTTTCTAAACAGACTTTTTTGAAATCGTTTTTTTGTAGTTTCACTGGGTTTAAATTATACTCTGACTACGAGCGGCTATAGTATCTAGTTATTTTGACTCGGGTCGTGGGTTCGATCCGTAGCTACGACGAAAATATATTTGTTTTTTAACCTTATTACTTCCCAATGTATAGTGATAAACTCACCTAATGTCACATTTGGGACATAAAACTGTCTATGTCTACGTTGGCTGGGCTTAAAGACATTCGATTTTTTAAATTATCAAGCACTTATGCTTATCTGCTGACAACCCCTGTAAGATTGCCTCTAATTTTCATTCATTTAGCCTAGTCACGCTTAAATACAGTACAATTTCTGTTATCACTAAATAATAGAGAGCTTTCCGCAAAACGTTGTTCATTTAGTACTTCCATATCCATTATTAATACAACCACTCAAGTTTAATAATTTTAGCTTTCGATCGATGGTTCGTGGCAACAACGCGCCGGAAATAAATGAATACATTAATAAAATGAGTATTTATTAATTGACTACAAACATGGTGTTCAAGATTTCACTTTCCCTCTCTACAAGTAATAATGTTTCTAAATAACATGAACTTGTTTGCAAGTCATGAAAAGAAAGACGGACTATTGTTCCTATAAAACTTTCTTAATTAAATTTTCTCATCTTAAATAAGTTTAGTTGAGCCCTTTTCCAGAATTAGGAATTCTAAATTGTATTTAGAAAATATGGTAT
>DWTW01003225.1:0-10188 GCA_018246275.1 Papilio slateri
ATGCATAACAGAAAAATCTCTGCCAGTGTTTCTTTCTTTCTAGATTTACTTTTATTTACAAGCTTCTTTTTTTATTTAGAACTGGGTTTAACCACAAAAATATTTTCCAAATTCCAGGGCGCCTAAATCAGTGATTATAAATTATTAAAAATTATCTGTGATTTATTAGACACTCTGTATTCTGTATATCGAACTCGGCCACCGTAAAGTGTTTACTTTGTTTTGTTTTCGTTGACGCACCCACCTGTCGTCAAAGAATCAAGTACAGCAAATTTATTTTGTGCGGTGAAAACGGATCGAATCAGAAAATACTTTTTTTCGTTTGCGCTATCGTTATCCATGTTTTTATTACCTCAACATTGAGGCTGCTCGTGTTTTAGAGCAATATGACCGTTCTACCGATTTATAACTTATTCTCCATGACCTCGGCTTTCTTGAATCGCTGTTTTCGCTTTTAGACCAATATTCGAAAGAGCACACCGATTGGTGGATTTCACCTCTGTCACCTGCAAAATTACTGTTTGAAGAGTAAATTTGTTCTTTAAAGAGTGACGACGTACTTAAGACTGAAGGAAGCCTTTGTTGCTTTGACTACGTAGAAAAAGATAAGTAAAAAGAGTTTGGTGAAGAAAATGGAGAAGTAAGCTATAGAAGAACCCTGTAATTTTGATACTTTAAAGAAAATTTATGACTCATATTATTTGATACTACACTTTTCTGTTTTTGATACTAGATTTTTAACAATCTTAAATAAGACAACCTGCTTTTAGGTGTATGTATTTGGTTTGCGGACTTTGATGGAGGAAGAGAACGACGAATCATAAATGATGACGGGAACAAGTTTCCTTGATTCGAAAAAGGCGTTGTAATCGATTAACTAGGACTGGTGAAACCACCGATATTGCGTTACCAGTTTACAGTTAAACTATTAAATCCAATGATACATTTTGTTTTGAGCGATTATTGCGTTATTTAAAATAAGTTAATAAGTATAACCTAAATAGTTATAGGTTACGTTTAAGAACAATAGTGTTGTGGTAAGCATAACATTTTCTTCGATCATAACTTAAGCATGTGCCTTACTTACCGTGAGTTCACACTGCTGAAAACATCACATAAAACATTTAGTTATCGCTCTCTTTCTTTATTAAAAAAAAAATGAGATGACAACATGTTTTACGTGAATGTTTTCGGCAGTGTGAACTCACGACTATGAACTACTTGACATCGAACACGTAAGTCACGTCTCACGAGACTATTTTATTTTAGAAGTCAACGCCATTTGGCGTTCCAATAAGTAAATACCTGCGGTCATCAATTGAGTATAACATTAGCTGATTCGGATGTAATCATCAGCGCGAGGGAAACTGCGGGCTAAACTTAGTGGAATATAATACGGAATACGTTACGCAATGCTTCATGTTTTGGTATCTCTCCTATATAGAAGATAACCTAATATTGCGGTATATCATTGAAGCCATGGATTGAAACAATAGTATTTCAATCCGTAACTATGTCGACGTTTAACCAAGTATCCCGGTAATTATAGCTTATGGGTTATATTAACATTGTTATTATATTTCTATTTAATGGAACACTAAAACTGTAGTTATGCAATGGGCCAGCCTTCGCCGGCACGTGGCGCGATGGGGCCGTTGCAATCGCGATAAGAACAGCGAAACGTGATCGATTATTTGCAAACTGTACAAAGGTTTCCGTGCGGCCAACTGTGCACTCTGTTACTGTTATGTGATGTCTGTATGACTGAATTAAAAAATACTATATTTTTTAAGAATAAGGTATTATTACCGATTCTTTGATTTGCCCTTTTGGGATTCTAACAAACATATAAAATACAAGCTAGATTATTATACTTTGGGTATTTTTACAATAGGCTTATTCCTGTTACAGACTACACCTAATAACTACGAAGGAAACAAGAATGGCGATGTTAAAACTTATTCGATTTAATTGTATGAACTTGTATCAAACCTCTTTCTGTCAATCCTGTAGTAGCGATAGATTGTGAAAATATACATATACCAACATATATGCTTTGTATGACTTGCATTTTTAACGTCACATCGTTCTGCAACAAAATGAACAATATGTAACATGTGATTATAAATGTCACAAAATAATGCAATGTAACAACAACTGAATAGCAAGCGACTGAGGCAACTCTACCAACAATGGATATCTCGAAACCAGTCCGTAGTCGAAGCGGTGATTGCCGCTAATGTGACGATTCGGAGATTTGCCGCACGCCATTGTCCCGAATGGCAGAGGTGGGCGACGTGAGAGGCGACCTTGTGCCGTCTCTGACATTGGATGCGGTGATTTCGAATAACGTTTTATTCCGTGAAACGGCGAGGTTGCGTATCTGCCGACTGTACTGGGTAATACATATATATTTACACAGAAATTACACAACGTTTACTTGCTTTATTCAAGTTAGTTATAAGGATTTCTACTTCTTCCATCACTCTTTCGCAGCTGCCCCAAGCATATACTTACTCTGATAACCGAGATAAATACTAATACGGCCAATTATTATAGAAGCAAATTCATGTTAATATGAAGTTGTCAGTTAAAGTTTCTAATATGAAACACTTTAATTTACTATAGACGTACTTTTGTGTCAATTTTTGGCTACTAAGTTTTAAGTTCAGAGTTCTAGCTCCTCAGGGAGCTTTGTTACGACTACGCTTACGAAGTGCTGCAGTATAGTCCATTGATCTGTTAAACCATAACGAGTCTAGATACAAGATGTATTATTATTCGTGCGCTGTGAACATTCCTCCTCTTAGGTTGAAACGTAATCGTCTAAAGAGTAATTCAGATAAGAAAATAGATTTTCACGCTTAATAGTAGGTTGTATTCATTCACATGCCAATGTTTTTAATACAAAAAAGGTCCGTGTCGTATCGGTGCGGCTCTAGCTTTTCCAGTTGGCCGGGAGCGCGTAACTCGGTTGTAGCAACGGCACTTTCTCTGTTATCTCGCGATCGCCGGACGCTTTAGTCTCGGTAGCCGATACTGACTCGATTAGGGACCAGTTGATTTAATGTTACAAATAATCAACGATTAAATTGACTGTGTTTTGGCCCCTTTCTAACTTGCTTCGCGATATCGAGACGATTAATCCAGTGATTATCGATTTGACATTAAGCTAAACTATTAAAGATGATATCCATTATAATTTTCATGTATTCATGTTTAATATCCGATGATAAATCATGCAAGTTGCAGCAAAATGTTTTATTAACTTTAAAATGTGGTAGAATTTATCAAAATATTTTAGTCCCAAAGTTTACAACACTATTATAAATATTTCGTTGTTGTTGATAATTGCAATTAAGTATATCGAGCAGTGAGCGAGGTGTCGCGGTGTCGCGGTGCGCGGCGACACCAGGGCTGAAATAGAAAGTGCACGACGCTTGCCGCGCCCGCCCTCGATACCTGACAATGCACCCGACAGACTGTTTTGTTATTAATAACTCTTTTACATTAATGCATATACAGCGTGTCACAAAGTTTATCGCCATCATTACACAACTTTATTCAATATCTATAAATCGTAAATTCCTCTCCTTTTATTCTTATGTTACCTAAAATTATCCTTCCTTTTTTTTAAATAAGTGCTGTAAATACAGATGTCCATTACGTTTATAGCATCCAAAATATGACAGGTTAAGAATCTATAGCTTCACATTAGGCAGTATTATTAATGAGCTATAATCTATTTGGTTATGTTATTTTTTATTTACTATTGTAAACAGTTTTTCCAGTTTCTTTCTTCGCTTACTTTTATTTTAGAAGTTCTTTGTAATTCGTTAGCCAATAATCCGAATATGATATCGTGTATCATGTGAACGTGTATTTTATGTATGATAAATTATGTTGACTTGATAATGAAGAAGATTATAAGGTCACCCTTAAAAAAAACTCCTTTTGTCGAAAAGTGTGTTCGAGCAACATTATATTGACATGACTATACAAATTGTCATTAGGCTTATACAAACGTGAGATCTGATATGTATTTTATGTACTAGAATAGACTTTATTACTAACTTTCCTTTCTAACACCCCATGATAGTCCATGTAATAAATTTTGTCTACATGTTTATTTTGCTATTGTAATTGGGTTCAGTAGACGGTGTTTAATCCGACCCCCGACTAATCCTTGAATCCCTTTCATTCGAACACATGTGCTGGGATTAAATGGAAGTATACATCAGGTTGGTTTGAATTTCTGTTTGCATTTTTTGTAACACAACGATAACCTCGTCGGTTTATCAAAGGTTGGGAATATTTTAATATGATACAGAACTGAAAATGAATTTAACCTATGTATAGATTTAATCAGTTTTTGGCAGTGCATTTGCATATGACCTCCCATAATATTTCCATTACTCTAGCCAAAGCTACCGTTACAAACCAGTGAAAGCGTTATCTAAGTTACTCTTGGAAAAGTTCGAACCAAAAGTGCTTGACCCTATACGATCACAGCTAAAGGTAAAGGTAAAGGTGAAAAAAAGGTAAGGTGAAAAAGTAGATCTTCTAAATATGTTTGCCTTGAATATGCATCCAGGAAACATTGTAGATATTGACTGTAAATACATCGGCATGGGACCGTTCTCATTATCATCTATACGTCCTTAGCGTTGAAGCGTACCGAATTTCGTGAAGGACGAAACCCGGCGAACATTATAGAAGGTGTCACGTCCGATTGCGCTCGGCGAGGATGTCGCTCATGCAGAACGGCGTCACAGCGGACCTTGCCCATTGGACCGCTACCGCACTGATCTGCGATTACATAACCACAATTATGGTGAACTGTTAGTTTCTTTGGCAGCGTTGTTCGTTTTTTGGCTGCAGTTTCTCTGTTGTAGTTGTTCCACTTTCTATAATTTGTATGACAATTATTTTGATGATAAATATTATTTATACTAATGTATTTCCAATATAATATTGTGTTAAAACAATCTACAAAAATAGTTAAATGTCTGTCGGATGATTCAAAATTATCATGACCTTTGCTCGGTCACTCTAGTCGTTGCGCCTTATTCTAAATATTTTCTTTCGTATTTGCCTAATAAATACACACTAACAGTGGGAAAAATAACTTAAATTGATCATTGTTATTTTCATTTTGCATTTCGGCGCCACTATCAATGTGGCGCCTAAAACGACTGCTTCTGCTGCACTACTCGAGGGACAGAACAAAACTCTTATCGCGTTTGTTTTAAGCTCACTTCCTCTTACCGCATGTAGATTCCTGACATTTGTGAATCACTTAAGATTTAATTATCACGTCAACGTCAATGCTGTTAGGTTTTGACGCATAAACCATGGGTTTCCGTATATTGATAATTGTGTAATCGTCATCATATTGAAAATGAAATCATATTGAATGTTCCTACATAATTGTACATACGTATTTAATATTTTTCCCATACAATATTTAACTCATAAAATATATACTATAACATGTTTTCCGTATCCGTCAAGGCGTAATCCACCATCAATACTATATTACAGCCACAATAACTTGGGATCAGAATCAAAATGCTCGCGTTCCATTAACAAACCTTGCTCCGGTCCTTTGCCTTTATGAGTACATGATTAATCTGTTAATAATATGCTGTCTATTATATTAATATTATACCTAGCTAATGTAATATCGCGTTTGGCGCCATGCATGGCTTTGCTTGCAGCGATAACCTTGCCGTCGAGGTAATCACGTTTACAGCATCTGATGTACAAATCGTACCGGTGCATTTCTTCAAACAGGAAAAAATAATGAAATCTATTGGCGACCTATGAATCTCTTCAATAAAGATAAAGATATATAAATAAATGCTTACATGTATTTCTATCGTTTTGTTTTACAAATGAAGAAATTAAATTCCTTCCTATCAAACAGTGAGGTTATTTGGCACCTCCATAGCTTGACTAAGGTCACATTAAATAATAATTAAGTTGTAAGTTGAATTCAAATAATGCAAACCGGTTAAACCTTTTGTGGCATCAAGTTGTGACTCGAATTTATTCCGCAGCGACTGTTGACCCATTTTATTATACACATACGAGTAGGTCCGATGACAATAGACTATATTAACATGAGAATGGATGCAGCGCAGGATTCAACGAACCGATTGACTTTGTGTCTTTGAGGAAGGTCAATTGAAATACCTTCCATAGTAAGTCTTTCTATGAACGTTATGTAGAAATTTGAAATGGTAAAATGTTAACTAGTAAATTTGTTTCATTGCATCATTACTAATGTTTAAATCATATAATATTCACCTTTATTATTAACAATTGGTCAATAATAATAACGGAGTTTGCGAAGAGGTTGCTTCTTTTACTTTTACATATTATGTACCACGCAGAGTATATATTTTATATTTTTTTAATATAAATATTGAAATATTTATATGATTTCTCCTTTCTCCCCTAAGAAAGACCGCTGTAGTTATGCCATCTCCTAACTGTCGCAACGGTCACTTTTGACCCATCTCCGTACTAATATACTTGAGGCAAACATGTTACCTCCAGACACCGCCATTGGTGACTTCGTAAAATCCCGCCGTAAAACGTTACCCGCATTACGAGATCAAATTCCCAGTATTTCGAATTAAAAAAAAATGACTGTGTTGTGAAAACGTGTAGTTTTTGTGTGTAAATTTCCTCGAGGAAATAATGGTGCACTTAAATAAGCGACTATCGGAAATATTTTTCCATAGCTAAAGAAGAAAATCTAGCTTCATTTCTGAACACTGAATTTGTATGAAAAACGATATCTGCAGGTATATAAATCTGTGAGTTGAGGATATATGTAATAACTCACTCTAGTGGACAGTAACGGTCTGTCCGGCGTGGCCGAGCAGTTGGTTTCGAGCGATCTGTTTGCAACTAATTACTGTTGTGGTTATTGTCTATATAAGTAAATAGTATCCTACCACAA
Source organism: Papilio slateri (assembly GCA_018246275.1). Classification (NCBI taxonomy): domain Eukaryota; kingdom Metazoa; phylum Arthropoda; class Insecta; order Lepidoptera; family Papilionidae; genus Papilio; species Papilio slateri. The sequence goes on from DWTW01003225.1 coordinate 6,974, forward strand.
ATATTCATGTAAAATTGGTTGCTAAGATTTACAAGGTCATAATGCTTTTACTGAAAAAAAGTTATGAAATCTCTAGAATAGCAAAGCCCCTAGCTGAGCTCCGATTTATGTCAAAAGTAGTTTTAAGTAAGATTTGCCGTTCAGTGACCCTCGCGTTAACTATTCCTAATAGATTTAAATGTTATATCATGTTCCAGGAACTGAAATTAATTATAGAGACATCATAACTTTTTAATGGTAAAAAAATTAAGACCTTGTGAGTCTTGGCAACCGATCTTACATGAAATGTTTTGGCAGTATTTCATATATTTTTGTCGACCAGTTACAAAATCGACATATTTCAGATGTCAATAAATTTGAAACCATATAAGTTAGATAACTTATACTCGATAAGCCTGATGAGTCTGCCAGGGACATCTTATCTCGAAAACTTCAGCATTCTAGCGTCATTAGGTCCGAAGCTTTAATACGCAAACTGTACAAATATGCACTCCATACGAGGGGTTGGGGGAGGGGGGAGTTACCTATTCTTTAATTTTTCGGTTGTTTGCGCTATTCCTTGACTACATTTAAAATTTCAGCCTTTTAGGCCTTCTGGGCGTACTTTAGAATGTTGATAAAAGTGAGTGGGAGAGATAAAACTGTAACATAAAAGTTAGATAAATGATTCTTAACAAGTCTATCCACGACATCTTATCCTGAAAGGTGTACGTAACGTGTAACGCGTAACGTGTAACGCGTAACGTGTAAGTATGTAACGTGTTAGTAACGTAACATGTAAATTTCAGCTTTCGAGCATCATCCACACCAGAGCTATGACGGTTCCAAAACACGACGAAATGCAAATGCTTCGAATAAAAAGGAGGTAGCTCCGTCCTTTGGCTGGTTTTGGCTTATCCCCAGAAAACAAAGAATATTTCTAGTATTTTAGTTACCTTGTTCCGATTATATAATACCTAATTGTCGCAATAGTACCTACATAGAATCGTGTGTTATTATTTCGTACGCAACACCAGTATTATAATCATTAAAATAATGACCGGAACTGTGTTAGAGTCGACGTCAACCGAGCTGCAAAACTGACAATAGGAACGTGATGCAATCTTGACAATCGAAATTCTCAAGTCAAATTTAACTAATTTGAGAGCTTGTAATTAAGGTCTGGCTTACTTATTACGTAATGAACATTTCTGTCTTTAAGGTACAAACCTTATAGAACCTTACGACATTCAAGAGACCAATTGAAACATTTATATGTGGAAGAAGCATTTTGAAAGAAATATACAGAAGTATGTGGAAATTCAGGTTGGAAGTGTGAATATGTTTGAAAAATATGTTTATTCGTTGAGTTGACATAACTTAAAATAAAATTCAGAAATAATACTTCAAACGTATCTTTTTTCAATTTATTATCTATCTATCATCTATCTCTATAATCTTAAATAATCTTGTGTAAAAATATAAATAAATATTTGTGTGCAGAACGTAAATCAACAGCAGGTACTCAGTGTAGGTCGAATTATGTTGGCACGGTGACGTCGCAAATACCAAAATCACATTTACCCCAACATTGTACACTTTTTAATGAGTGATAAGAATTGTAGGAAAAATTTTCTTGAATTTTGCAATGAAATAGGACGAAAAGTTATAAGTAGGAACATAAGTAAGACATAAAAGAAAATAAATATTCAGGTTTATAAAAAATATTGTACTATACCTATTAAGATATATTAAGAAACACTTTACTTAAAGTGTACTTTACTTGCAATTCACATGAAGAATGTCAACGACCCTTGTCTAACCATGCAGGTACCCAGTATATATAAAAATTTGTACACTTTATAAAATCAATAAATTGTTTGTTTCTTTACAGGTAAGTTTCACTATTCACTATCAACTACCATAGTCTACTAGAGAGAACAAGTGTTTAAAGTAAGTAAATTCCTACTAAATTAATATAGTAGAATTTCATAGCCCAGATGCATTAATTTTATCCACTGTCGCCCCTTTTGCTGTGAAGTTTCCGCTCCCCCGTATTGTCTGACATGTTTAATAAAACCGCTGTGTTATCGCTTTAAAAGGTTTTAGTATTGTTGGGGTGAACCCTGAATCGATAAAGATAAAGAGTCACATTTGTTTCTTAAGCATTATAGATTAAATTTGAATATATATATAATGATAACCTTTTCGTCTTTTAATCTAATTGGATTAATAGATATAGAGATCTATTGCTCTTTTTGAATTCCCTTTGTGTCCCCCAGACCTCTTAGAGTTTGGTGTAAGTGGATTGTCAAAACTTAAAATAAATATTGTAAAAAAATTAATAGTTAATTATCAATTTAGTATATTTAATCATTATTAATTCGTCGAATTATATCAACATACTTATGAATCTACTAACAATATGTTAAATACTCATTTAAAACATTTTTTCTCCCTGCACTTTTCCCACTTTTTGAAGGGTCGTCACAGTATGAACGTAGTCTATACTGTTATAGGTTTTTGCTTCAGTTTTTTTTACGGCCAGCCGCCTGCCTGACGCCAACCCTCCTGGGGCTATGTAAAATATTACTAGAATATCTAAATAATTTACTAATATTTATTTTAACCATGGAATGATTCCCCAAGTTTAAGTTTGGTTGGACATGGTTCACGACAATAGTCAAATGGCGGATTAGAACCCACAACCATGTGCATGTTTCGCTGTCCGTACCCTTAACCATTAGGCTGTTGGCGCCACAAACGAAACAAATGTAGGTGTGTGAAGTGTAGAATAATAGATCAATAACGTTAAAGAGTACGTGAAAGTAATATACATTCTAGAAGCATCTTTTATAGTTTACAATAAAACAAACAGTAGCTCAATGTCGATAGCCGAGAGCGGGGAAGCCGGGCCACTAACCCATTTATTGTCGGTGGGTGTAAATTGAATTAAGCCGAAGCGGCGCGGACAATTCAATCGTGTACAGACTTTTATTGTAAATAGTGGCTCACCCGCACGCTCTCCCCCGGCCCTACGCCCTCTTAACCGTCACAAAACAAACGTTAATCCAATTCGTGTGATGCTGACGACACCCGATGTCAAAAGTATTCCCTCTGCTGCCGTAAATTATTAATTTAAATGTAAACTAATAAATTTTATGTTATGATTTCAAATTTAATTAGAAAAATACGTTACTACAAGTTGAATCCGGGAAACATGTATCATCTACTGT
>DWTW01003226.1:0-10187 GCA_018246275.1 Papilio slateri
GGGATATGAAAAATAGATAGTAGCCGATTCTCAGACCTACTGAATATGCGTATACAATTTCATAAAAATCGGTCAAGCCGTTTCTGAGGAGTATGGTAACTGACTTTGTGACACGAGAATTTTATATACAGTTTGCGATGCCAGCCAAGCTGTAAGTTTTCCAACAGAGGTTTTGAACTCACTGGACTTGTCAGGCATGCCACCGCATAATTTACATTTGAAGTTTGGATCTCCGTTTATTTTGCTTTGTAATTTGAACCCGACATGGCTGTGCAACGGTACGCGCATAATCATTCAAAAATTAATGAAAAACGTTATCGAAGCCAGCATTTCAAATGGCATGTTTCGAGGTGAAAATATATTAATGCCACGAATCTATATATATATATTATATCTCTATAATATCTACAGATGTGCCAATTCAATTCAAACCTATGCAGTTTCCGATTAGATTGGAATTTGCAATCACTATCAATAAGTCCCAAAGCAAACGATGCCGATACCGCATCCTTACACACTTACAATAAATTAGTTTTTTTTTCCACACTAGAAATTCCCTAGAAATAATTTATATGGAAAAAAAGGGTCAGCTAGTACGTATATATTGTATTCATAGAAAATCCCTTATGTTCTCTTATTTTTCAAGTTTATGTCTAAGACTAGTCTTACGTCATTTATCTTATGGCTTGCCAGTGTTCTTGCCAAAAATTAATGTTTACTTATTTACACACTAATCCTAGTACTAAAAAGGAAGAAAGCAAAATGTTGCTAGTTAGACGAGGCCTACGGACGTGGCGACATCGATTTCAACTCGATTACGTGACCTTGTGACTATACTAGATTGACGTCAACCATGAACATCCTCATTAAAACAGGAAGTTCTTGCATACAACTAGAATTATTTTATGAATGATTGATTGGAAAATAACTTTTTAACGCCCAATCAATCACTTCAATCATGGACATAGACAAAGATGGCCACAGATGGTAATCATGAAAAATGTAGTATATCTTTGTAAATTTTTGCTGTGTAAAAATATTGTAAATCCTTGTTTGTCTCTTTGTTTATAAAAACAGTATCACTTTACTTTATTAAAAGCTAAGGATTTCCTAAAAAAATACTTAATAAATTACTTATTCTTAATAAATTACGTACAGTCACGTCATACTACGTACCGTCTTCATGTAGCTTTCATTTACCATTATCAATTATACTGGTTGGATTTTTGATTCAATATAATGTAATGGTACAACACAGACACATATGTGTACTCGTCGTATTCTAGCGCGGGCTTCAAAAATCTGGATATAATAAATAAAGCATTCTTTGCAAGCGGCGAATGAATGATAGTAAAAAAAATAGTTTGATAAAGTTTACGAGATTAACATTTAATTATTACAATGAATTTTATAACATGTTTAGAGTACTTAATAAGGGTTTACAGTATAACATTGCGGTCACTGCTTAAAAAAAAGCAAAAGCACCGGCAACCTTCCATTTTCACTAATATTTATTATATAATTGTGCTATAAAATTGCAAAAGTTTTCTTTTTCTTGATGCTTGATGAAAGTTTCATTTTTTTTGCGATGATTTAAGATTGTAGTGGATTGCACTGATCCAACAAAGGACTCGATTGTGAATATCAAAAGCAAACGAAGCCCTCTGCAGCAAATAGCGGGGAAAATTTCCACACTATCTTCCACGCTACCGCACAATATATCCGAATTTCCCTTTGCATATTTTTTATACCACTTTATGAATATTAAATAGTTACACATTGCAGTCTTAAATATGGCGAAAACTTTTTGTTTTTTTTTTTAATATCGAATTTGTGGTTTGTCGGTCGTACAAAGCACTTATTACAAGCCTTTTCCGCACATAAAAGTACAATGCTCAATCTGGGTTCCATTTCCAAAAGATCTTTTTACAATCTACTTCTATTTTACATTCTTTATCCATTATCTGTTTCTAGTATTACTATTAAAAATATTTTCATCTTCAGTCTGTATATATTATTAATATTCAAGACGTCATCAGGTCGCGTTAATCAAGTGGGAACAAATTCACTCGACCTCATTTACAAATCGGTGACACGGAAATTTGTATATTAATTATCCTTCGGGAACACGGGATTTTAATCAAATATATCTGATTAAAAAGTCAACAGACTCATGTTTGTTTTCTCTTCAAAACACAATTAACGTGCCCCAACAATGTCTATATGATCTCATGCTAGACAGTTCAATTTCCACATTGTTTTGTTAGTAACTGCCGGCGAGCCAGCAGACCGAGAACCGTCGCTCCCCGCAGCTACCTTAGCCCTCGCGCTATCACCAGCTTGCACTGGTTCACAATGAGCCTCGCTCATACGAATACATTTTGGTGGATGTATGTGCTTAGAAGGAACTTGAAACACAACTACTTTACACGTATCCTCTACGTGGTGCTAACACGAGTAACATTCAACTATTGCGGAGCCTTGAAGCAGCTCTCTTTCTTTCAGATGTACGGCTGGGTCTGTACGACCTGTATTTGATTGGCGTTAATAATTGCTCTTCACAACTTTACTTGCTTATTAAGTAAAATGTCTTTATGCAGAGTTTTTCACTATACAGATAAAGGTCGGCCTCTTTTCGAAGACAACTACAAAGCTCTATGACATGACGTTAATTTAAAAACATTTTGTTAGAATATCTTTCAGCGCAACGCAATACTACATCAACGAACTGAGAGTAGGTCAAGACAGACTCTAAAATGTCGCACCTTGGAGGCTTAAAGAATTTTTGCAATTTTTAGTAAGCTTTTCTGATGCATTGATTACGAAAATCTTTTAAAAGAATCAGAGTTACAATGTTTACATGCTTTTTTGTGTAAAAACGAAGAATGGTTATATTTAATTCGCGGTGAAGTTTCTTCATAGTACACAACCAATTACAACTTTCATTTCCTTTAAAGGTCGAGACTCCGGATAATCCAAGATGGCGAATATTTGAGAGCAATTTATATATAAGCATTGGCTGGCGTTTACTTAACCAATAGAATGTTAAAAGTGTCAACCGCCTGTCATGTGACCTACAACTAAACTGTTAAAATAAGTTATTTATGACTAGACAGTACACTACTACTACTGCCAGACACTTGACATAATGGGATAATAAGTGTGATAATAAGATAAGAAATAGCACTGTATTATCCGCGCGCAGTGCTTGCCGACGAGTAACTCTTTCACTTTCGCCGACCACTGCAGGACTGGTGGGAAAAACTGGGAGACATCACTCATCGACAACTCTCACCTGGTCAGTACCGTCGTCATACTAGTCGCACTTAGTACATCGGCCAACTTTCTACGCGCGGATAATAAGGGTAAAGTGTGGTTTGTGTTCACGCTATGACTAAAAATTGAGAAAGGTATTTCGTAGGTATGGATGAATGAAAGAAAATTGACAAGAGAAATGAGGGGCCGGTGGGTGTCGTTCTAGGCTAACGTATACCCTTCAGGTTGTTGACATACTAAAGAAAAGCGGATGTAGAAGAGGCTAGAGAGGTGTGCCAAATGGAAATACGTAATCTCTACCTACACCTCTGGGTTAACGGCGTGACTGCTTATTTATTTATTTTGTATAAATTATATAGTTTAAACATTTGACCAAACTATTATGGTTATACAGCCGTGAGAGTTAATTTTTCATTACCAATGTCCCCCTGTTTAAAATTCGTTGACGCAATGCAAACTCGGTTAGCGTAACCTTACTAATGAAATCACTAATGTATTCGTGGAATTAATATAAGCCGCACGCAAAGGGGGTAGAGCGGCGGTCGTCGGCGCGGCGCCGCGGCATCGATTTCAGCCGCTTCCGTATCGCCGCCTCAACGGCCTATTGCCGCAACATACGCCTCCGCATTGTTATCAACCTTGAAATATTCTGATTCTTAAATCTTTAATTTGTTCTCATTAAATCAATCGATTTCTCGTCAATAATTTCACAGTTAATAGACAGCATTTGCCTTGTACCGTATTTTGTAACACGCCCTGTAACCTTTTCTGTTCAGTACAAGTAAGGCGTACAAGTAACGACCTAAGGCCGTATAATACCGATAAGTTCTACTCCAGTAGTCAACCATACAATTAGTTGATACAGAAGTTCTCGTAGATCTAGAAGATGTATGTATGTGAACAAAAATCGTAGATTATAATAGCATACGCTACGCTATATAATGTAATATTTATCGTGGTTTATTTGTCGTATAAAAAACAAAGCATGTGTCTCGTTTCGTCTACAAAAATATCAAGGGGATTTTTTTATTATACACTCGTATAGTTTATACCATAATATGACAAAAAGTATCGTAGGAAACATCCGTCGTGTGTCATTGGAGATAACGTCGAACGGGGACAATACCCGTATATTCGGAAATATAAATCGGATATCATGATTTCATATATAACGAAAACATCACGTAACACGCGTTGTTCTTGCTTGTTATACCGAGTCAATGTGTACACAAGATAAATGCATTCTCTTTAAACATTTACTACGTATATCGTGGGCAATGGCCTAATAATCCATTAGTAATGTGTTAATAGATTAGTGCTCTTGAGATGACGGTTATGAAATCAACATTTATTTATTTATTTATTAAATCACCAAAAATCGAAACAGTACTACTATATTAACAAACTAAATAAAACAATCACAAGAAAACTGAACAATTAAATAAGGCAATTAATACAAGAATACAAAGTAACACGAAACGCGTCATATAATATAATAGTATAATATAATATTAGGTTAAATTAAAAAAAAGTTAATTATATCTTAAAAACTTAAAAATCTTATAGAAAAAATCTTACAGAAAAAAATAGTATTAAAAACTACAATGCTAAGTTGACAAAATTTTCGTAAATTAAAAAAGTTATTTTATTTTTAAAGCTTAGCTTCGATAAATGGATAATATCAGCCTGGCTAAAATTTTGATTGTACAAGAGAGGTAATCGTGTCAAAATAGAATTTTTTCCATAGTTTGTGCGGTGATATGGAATATAAAATAATCCTGTATTTCTTGTGCGTCTCCTAGGAGTGGAAAATGTTATTCGGCTTAAGAGTGAGGGATGGTCTATGCTGTGTAAAATATCATAAAGCAAACTCATATCCAGAAGGAGTCTTCTATCGTGCAATGGTATTAATTTATAGTACTTGCAATCCTCCTGGTAAGAAATATGTTTCCTGTGACATTTAAAGTTGAGTACTTTAAAAAAATGATTTTGAACACGCTTAATGCTATCAATATAAACCTTGTACTGCGGAGACCACACTAAACTACAATACTCAAGGGAGCTGTGAACATGTGACAACTTTTACAAATGGTGTTACAATAGATCATTAAATGTATAAACACATTCTATCACGTGTGGTGTGCAAATATTGTAATGTATTTAAATTTAAAACAAATTTAATATTGTATTAACATAATTATAACGTAGCACAATATTAGTCGTCAATTACTTATATTTTATTTAATCTTCTAATATTAATAAATCTTCCAGCTTGTCTTCTAGGAAATGTCTAACATCATAGTAAGATTTATTCAATAGCAAATTAAATAATCGATTTTTAAACAAAGGTAAATTATTAAATATCATAATACACATACAATAAACATTTTCCATAAATAATTTTAATTTTATCAGAGGTAAGCGTAATTTATTTTGATGTCTAGATCGGCTGCATGCATTATCGCTAAATGTTTCAAAAAAATGAGGGTGTTTTTTTACAAAGAAACATATTTCTAGAATGTATAGGCAGGGCAACGGTAAGATTTTACGTTTTTAAAAAGTGGTATGCAGCTATCTAGAATGTGAGCACCACATATTGCTCTGATGCATTTTTTCTGAGCTTTAAAGACTTTATCGGCCTCTACTGAATTACCTCATATAATTATTCCGTATCTCAGAATAGAAGATATGTAAGCATGGCAGGCTATCAGTGCAGTGTTCATGTTAACTATTTGCCTAATTCTCCTTAACACGTAGACGTACCGATCTGTTTTATTGACTATTTTTTCTATATGTGGTTTCCAATTGCAGTGTTGGTCCACGGTTATACCCAAAAATACACAGTCACTAACACTTGAACATTGATTATTATTGTAATTAATGTTCGATTCGGTCGTGTGTGAGTGTAACGTTTGAAATAGTATAATGTTTGTTTTAGTCATATTTATTTTTAGATTATTTTGTTCTAACCAGTTAATAGCGTGTTAGTAATTTCATTCTCTAAGCGTGCATGGTTTTCGCTTTTAATTATTAATATAGTGTCATCAGGAAAAGTATACAGTCTTTGTTAACTGCGTCAGGGAGGTCATTGATGTATATGAGGAAAAGAAGTGGAAGCTACGGAAGACCGAAGAAAGCGTGGATGGATTGTGTGAAAGATGACATGTGTACGCCTACATGCTTGTCGATTTCAAATACTCTTAAACCTCGTCTTTCTTTAGTATTTCACCAATCTAGTTTCCTCCAGAGTTCTAGAGTATCCCTTTCTGACACTGACATTCACTTTTACAACACAAATTTACTTCACGCTCTTTCTGTATTCACCCTTTCAACATGCTCAAACCACCGAAGCATAGCTTTCTCAATTCTTGACGCCACTGCAAAATATTTATTCTTTATTTTAAAACAACAAACTACCGTTCAAGTATATGATAAGTGTGTTCTTAACAGCGTTTACTTGAACGGCTCCTATAATAATAAATCGCAATCAGTAATACGATGTCAATTATATGATTTCAATAATAATTCAATAATCTATCTAGGAAGCCTATCATGATATGTGTAGGTATATATCATTGAAGTATTCCATTTTATTCCTGAAAAGCTCAATTTTCTTACGGAGCGAATTTTTCCGCTTACGGGCATTTTTCCAATCCGAATAAGCACCTCCCGAATAAGCTTGCAATGTAGTTAAGAACTAAAAGCTCGCTTTAACTATACGGTGGGACTGTAAGCGAAGTGGAGTATAATTGGAATTTAAAATGCAAGTAAATATTTAAATATAATGCAACGCTAAAAGGCATCACGGTTCGATAGAATACACTGAAGACATACTATGACTTCACAGAATACAGACTTGAAACAGAAGTATTTATGCTTCTACGTTTCGTCTTCTTATTTTACTATCTTACCTCATAGAAGAAAGGCGTGAAGTAGAAGTATTCTGCGTTTCGTTTGATTAGTGAGGTGCCGAAGGACCAATTTTAGTCCTCTTCCCTTTCCCATCCTTTCCTAGTAAGGATAAGATGGGAAGGGGATGGGATTGGACGGAGAGGGGATGAATAGGATAGAACCGCTTGCTCGTTTGTATAAAAAATAACATGTTTTCTGTTTCTTCTCTACATCTTAACCATTATTTTTTCATTACGTCTGACAACACATCTGTAACTCTCGGTTTGCACTAAAAGCCAATCAACGTGTAATGCTTCGAAACACGTCTATATGTGTGTATATGTTGTGTCGTTTTTTGTGCGAATCTTAAAATTTTTATGTATTTCTGTTCGCATTGACAACAAACGTTCGCAATCAACATGTTATAAAAGAGATTAGCCATATTTGTCATTCGAATTGTATGTGTTGCGAAACTTGTTCAAAAGTGTGTTTTTACTATTTACGGAGTGGAGAATGGACGTGTGACGATGACGTTGAATGTCACAACACATTTCATCACTTACAAGACACAACAAGTTTGAGAGATTGTTTTTAAAACTACCACGGTAATCTTTCAAATGTTTCGGCAGTGCAAACCCACGATAACTATTTGAAATGTTTCAGCGGTGCAAACCCATGGTAAATCAGATCATTGAAATGTTGCGGATTTTGGTAGAGGTGGATACTTAACATGAGATAAGCGGCATGATTAAGTATTTGTGCCATAAAATAAATAACTGCGTCAACTGATTTTGATTGACGTGATTTTGGATCTAAAAGAATGACCTAACATTTTTGTTTTCATTTAAAAAGAAATATGTGCAAAAAATATTTAACTAACCTCAAACTGTTTTATGATTTGTGCTAAGTTTAGTGCAAGTGGAAAGTGATTGGTGATCTTAAAATATCCCGGGGGTTTCAATTCATGCGAGATTTTATATTTTTATTATATCATATGTGAAAGGTGATGAAGTGATTGAAAGCTACATTTGCAAATGTTCACGTTGGTCCAATCACTGTCTGATGAATTAGGAATATAGATTATTTGAACTGTCTTTACTTTTAAGCAAAGCTAACATGTCAGAGCGTGTGAGCTTGTAAAAAAAGAAATATGGATATCTACGATAACCTTCTTAAAAGCTAAATAAAAATAATTAAGCTTTAAACATACGTAGATTCCACATTTCTTCTGAGTTAAGTCATGTAAAAAAATAATATCATTTTAATACATAGATTATACAACGTGGACTGTCCCTGGACTATTGTGTCGTAGGAACATTTTTTTGTGATTTATATAAAAAAGCTTTAATGTTACTTAAAGGGCATTACAAAATAGATTATTTGTTGCCATTTTAGCAACACTTCTTCAAAACACGCTGGTCAGTTTCTTTTTAAACCGAAGTATTAATATAACATCATTTTGAAAAACAACAAAGGGTAAATCATCTATCCTCTTATCGGTCTACCCACCATTACTTCTTTTATTTCACATTCATATTGTCGATGGAAATACTATATTAGTGATTTTTTCTGGTGATAACATGGAACAATCCTGGACGAATCTAAGAGTATCTATAGTACCTAGTAACTAGAGAAGAGTGTATTTAATTCGTGGAAAACAAAATTATTTAATCACTATTTACCTGGATACTACACAAACTATAGTACATTTCTGTTTTTTTGCATTAATTTGTTTTTTTGCTATTGTTACAACGACTTTTGCGTGACTATTTAAAAAAAAATGTAATAATCGATTTAACTGCGTTTAAAAACACGCAAAGTTCCGTAAAGCAACTACTAATTAAAATGAAATTATTTTTCTTATCCTAATAATCTTGATCAAGAGTAAAACAATAAAACAAAACAAGTTAAAAAAAATGTTTTGTCATCGGTCCTTTATATGACTGCAAATTTTCAAGTCGATCCGACCTTTACTAGTTGTGAAAATTACATCATAAGATTCCATTACATGGATACGTAGATTCAGACCAAGCTAATATAAGCGTGTTAAAAAGGTCTAATTTGTTAAAACAATTTTCATACTTTAATATTTTCCACTGCATACATTCAAAATCTAATTTCCTCACAACATCTCTGCGGTAGTCAAAGATTCAAAATTCTCGCTTGGTGCGTTTAATTCCCGAGGGAGCTGCTAAAATTGCATTAAAGCAAGCAGCCGGCACACACTAATATTTAGCAAGGCTAATATTTAGCAAACAGCGTGTATTGACACCTGTTACTCCAGCGCTCGGATGCATCCGACGCTGCGAGTATCAGAAATTCAATTACACCCTGATACTTTGACTGCTGAGCTAGATTCCTCACACTGAGTTATATCATACTTTATCATTCTACACAACAAAATTATTATGAAAAATTCATAAATTATAACTAAAACTATCATAATTTTATTATTTATAGATATACATATCTATCACCAACCGACTGTGAACTTTGTCAGGTTATAATCTATCTAGACATATTATAATGTCTAGTATATGTTAGCAATTTTTTTTTATAGTAGAAAATGGCAAACTCTCAAGCGGTTCATCCGATATGAAGTAAACGCTACCCATGGGCATCTGCAACAAGCTAATGCGTTGCAGATGCGTTGCCTACCTATTCATGGACAGAGAAGGGGATAAACAAAAAAAATATATACAAATTACCTTTTCCTATCCGTACCCTCCCCCGTCAAATCCTCTTTCAGGATGGAAAGGATGGATCCATCCTTTCCTTATTAGAAAAGGATAGGAAGGGGAAAAAGACTAGGATTAGGCCTGCAGCACCTCACTCAAAAGTATTTCGAAACGCAAAAATATTTCTACTTCATGCCAGTCTTCTGTGAGGTCGTGGTATTTCACCGGTCGAGCCGGCCCATTCGTGCAACAGATGTTGTTATTGCGGTCTCTACCACTGTCTAAATTGTGAACTGAACGAATAATTGACGTGTTTATAATTTTCCTAGTCCGATTATAAAC
>DWTW01003227.1:0-10187 GCA_018246275.1 Papilio slateri
CTCTCCGACAGCCCGAGGTCCTTGTTCACCACCTCACTGCAACCACGGACATTCACATGCTGACTAAAAAAACAAACAAAATCAATAAATTAAAAGGAAATAACAATAACTAATCCCTAAGAGATAATAATAAAACGATATAGTAAAAAGCCTAAAAGAGAAAATATTTCTAAATTGATCGGAAAAAGAGATGCCCTTCACTACAACAGGGCTTTATAATATGTCCTATTTTTGGTAAAAAAAAATTATGTGAATCACCTGTGGTTGATAAGATTACTTTTCACATTTTATCATCAACATTAAGAACATAACATAATTAAAAAAGTACTTGTGAAACAAGTATAAAAGCAATTGAGAAACTTATATTTAATAAAAAAGAGATCACACAGAATACTTACGGCGAGACTGAACTCCTCGAGTTGGATATCCGGTTGTCGAGACCTGGGAACAAAACAAAATTCGATTACAAATCATTGAAACTTTTAGAACGTACGATATCAAAGGATACATTATTTATTAAACTAGACGTAATTATTAAAGAGAGTAATTTAATAAATGCTTAGTAGTTTAAAATTTCCTTTAGTTACACTAGTTACGATCGTGATCATGATCTCCCTGCCTTGTGCCCACGTGGGGTCGGCACAAGTTTTCGTCTTCCAAATCGATCTATCATGCGTAATCCAATCATATCTTCTTAGGGCTACCCGACATACCTCACCACATTCATGTCTTAAATTCTCCTTGTCACATGCCATTCTTCCCTCTTCGTAATATGCCCATACCACGGTAACCTAGTTACACTACTTACTATAAGTTTTACAAATTCATGTGAGACGTCTTCAATTAAGTATAATAAGAAAAAGATCACAATGAGAGATATTCCAATCAGGATTTGCTATGCTTATTAGATCTAACGTCGGAAATCCCTATTGGCAAACTTAACAAAAATATGTAAAAGTCATTACTTTTGTACGTAAGAATTGAAAGAAAGTGAAGAAAACGAAAGTTTATTGAGATGAATTCAGGGATGTATTATATGATTATATGATTGATCGATTTGTTTTACATTTCCTAATGTATAAGTATCTATAAAAAACACAAAGTATTTTGTCTAGTTCGCCTTACGCCAGATTTAAGACGGAGTGGAGGACCACCCAGCAATATACAAAAAGCGATATATTTAGAAATTACGAAATAACCTTAAACAAGCACCATTAGTTTGTTAAAAATAATTACAAACGTACTGGAGTGTATAGAGCGCGTCAATATTATACGACTGTAGAGGTAAGTAAACGTTTACTCAAAAATTTTGCCAAGTATTTTCTTATTTACAATTCATTATTGATATAACAATGCAAGTTCGTTATATTTGTCTTTGACTAGATAACGCACGCTGTTTAAAGTATACATACTCACGGCTGGTTTATCAATTTCAGTTATTTTCTTAAGGAACCTATTCCTACAAAGAAAATTTGTAAATAAAAACATAGATTATCTATCAGAACGGGACACATAGGAAATATATCCGACTCCAATGAAGAAGTACGAGAACGCTTCGTTAATTCTAATCATAGGTAAATTAAGAAACCGAGTAACCGCGCCAGTAGTTTGAAAAGAGATAAAGTAAGAGAAATTATGTATGCAAATATTTGAACGTAACTTTTGCAGATAGATTAATAAAACATTTTGCATCAATGTAAATTCTTTAAGAATCTCAAAGTCGACATACTAAGAATTCATGTTTCAAATCATCGACGGAGAAACCGAACTTGTTATAACTCTAACTTTACATCGAGCTGATTTCGGTCGGTCTCGTATGCATGTATGAATACAGAAGTATTGGTATGTATACTCTTATGCATGTATGAATATAGATAAGACATGCTTCATATCTACCCTCCTCCCTGCCTACCCTTCTGGGTCACGGCGGAGGGCGTAATCATTATAGATTTTTTGTTATACGTTTGGTTTAAATCAAACATGTTAAAGATGAAGACGTCCAACATAAGAAAAATGTGATCTTCTCGGTGTTTTTATCTTTAAAAATATTTTATGACCAAAGTGGTTTTATCGTTTTGGTTAAGTCGACCGACCCGAAATCGATACGGCCTAGAATTATGTTTAAGTTGATCGAAATAAATCTACATAAATAAATTTGTTGTATTGAAATTGAATTGTATTGAAGAATTAAATTTATACAGCGATCAAACATCTTTTCTTATTGAAAATAGGACAGAATATTTCGTTACCATAGTAAATCTATTTGCCTAAGAGAGTAACAGTGAGCTAGGTTTGAGACGAAACGTTTCTAAACAAAAACCTGGTTTAGGTTAAATTGTTTTACCGTGATCTTTCTAAGGATCTGCACATCAATCTGACAAGCATGTCCGTATGCTTAACGGTAAACTTGAATAAAGTGAAATTTAATAGGTAATTTAACTTGAGACAACTTTTTTCCACAAAAAATATGGTATTAAACTTACTTTTATGTTGTTTTCGTTCACATATCATTAATCTAGTTCATATAGATAAGCGAGATGATTGCATTTTAAATACTTTACAGACATTACCGATTGGATTTTAGTGTCCTAACTCGTGTAAATATATTTTAATTCTGCATAGCTTAAATATCATTTTAGATTCAAGAGGTAAGAAAGATAGAATTACACTTTATACTGGTGGTGATTAGGTTTATTTTTCAAGTAACTAACATTAAAACATGTACTCCAAATTGTCATTCCTGCATACTTTATGACGCTCTAACAAAGTACATTTTTGAACGAAATAATTTACGTTCGTATATATGCATACAGTTTTGGACAAGGGCGTAATGTTTGCCCGGGCACTGAGTAGTTGGGCAAACATTGCACACATATGCTATACCGGTCGGTAGTGGGTTCGGTTCCCGGTCGATACCCTGTTGACTTTGGCGGTCTACGAACTTTGCAGTGAGCACGACGCTCGGCGTACTTAATATAAGTTAATTAAAAACTCAAATCACATAATGAGATGTACAGCAATCAGATAGCGTAGAACTGATTTTAAAAAAACAACAGTCATCTGTTTAATGTTGATGACAGTTAAAGAAAGAAATAATTAAAACAAAGAACACTAGTTTAAAAAGATAAAAGATATAAAATGTACGCGAAGGCGCCCAGAACAAGGAATATTGTAGCCGTCGCCCTAGTGTAGATAAAAACTTTGCACGAGTTACTAGTATTAGAATCGAGCCGGTTATTCCCCAACACTTGCAAAATGGCGTCGCAACTTTAGTATAAGATTTACTTTAGTTACCAGTAATGTTTTTCATTCTCATCCTAAAAAACACAAAGACAATACGCTCGTGATTTGCTCTTAAAAGACACCAACAGCTTAGTGCGATGCGTTACCTATCTCGTCCAAATCATTTATTGTAATAACTCTTACTCCATGTGAAATCCATGTGGACAAAGGTAATTTTCAAGGAGTATGAGCCGACCTGTGGAACAATCAGTTTTAAATTATTGCAATGCGTTATTATGAAGTCGATGACCGCGTCTTCACGCGGGTCATAGTTCAACGCCGCACCAAAACAAATCCATTATGTAAAATACATCTTAATTTTTCTACAACTAAGCTATTTAAAATGAAAGCTTCCTTTACCCAGCTTTCAGGTTCACCCTACAAGTGTCCTGACGTGAACCGAAGCATCAACGACCTGCGCGTTCGTTGACATCTGACCTTGGAGGGGCCTCTGTCGTCGAAAACAGCAGTAAACATTGGGAGTTTTTGTCGATTAATCTATATAGGGTAATTGACCGCAGACATTTCCAAAATAGTTGCAATATATTGTTAATTGCAGACGTAATATTAACAAAAGCGCGTGTTTTATGTGACGATTTTTTTTTTCTAGGATGATTAATCCTAGCCCTAGTCTAAATTTTTACTGCGACGTATACATATTTAAATTAGCAATATTTCAAATGACAACTGGCTCAACGATATTCACTTCTGCAAATATGTTAGAAAAAAAAAATAGTTCTATGATACTTTCGGTTGCATCGAAGAGGCAATATTTTATGTTGGGTTGGGTGAGAGTTATAGATTTGTTGCTTTTAAATTCAAAATAAAAATATGACTTTATAAAGAGGAAAAAAATCTTTGTAGTTAGTGATAAAATATTGAAATAACACGACCAAAAATAAAGTTTTTCTTAATTAAAGAGGTGGAAGTAGAATTTATCTCAACGCTTCAGTTAATAATTTAAGTAAAGACAAGTTCTTCCTTCTCTTCAAATTTCTCCTCTTTTGGCGTAGCTAGTTGCTAGTTGTACTATCAATGCACATCCGCATTGTTAGTACAACTTGTCAGCTACGTACTTTCTCAATACATATAATCGGCTAGTCACTGATCACGTTCCGACGACACGTGGCCTGTTTTAAAAGATAAAAACATCTCGTGTATATGGGCCGACCCGCATGCCAAAATCTTAACGGTATCATTGTGACGCCACGTCAACCTCAGCCCGCTCGGGAAACAATCCCCCCGGATATTAATAGTTCATCAAAAGATGGAGTTGTACTCTTCTTATTACGAGATAACACACATGGCAGCGATATGATTATACTTTCTTTCATTTATACATTTATAGAGATACAATCGTTACTCGTACTTTATATAGATTGTATGTATGTGTCTATTTTTAACCTTGATTTCATTTCAAAAATTTAAGAGACTCCTTTCTAAAAACTTTTCGTGGCAGATTTTGGTAGCTCAATTCACGCTCAAATTTATTGATGCAAATTACCGAAATCACATAAATAGTTACTAGTGCATTAAATAGGCTTCCGCGTCTTTTTAGATATTTCTTATATCTATCGGAGTAAACAAAGACAATGTAATAGAAGGGTGTGTGTAGACAGGAAAACCTATTGTGAGCGGTCCGTTTGATCTCGGAAGTGGCGGTTGTGTGCGTCATATCCTCTGGAATGCCTTTGCACACGTTAATATTACTCCGAAATATAAACACAACATCGATTGAATAACAATTGCACAGCAGGAGCAGAGAAAATCACAGCTTGTCGTTAAAAAGTTTCAAATTTATTTACGCCACTTTTAACTCTAAGATTTTTTATGAGGTCTTCATTTCTAATAACGTATCGAAAAACGAATCAAGAAATATAGGAGAAACAGAATCGAAAATAAACAGATATTACCAGTATAAAAATTACCCGAATTACTCAAACTAAGGAGAACGGATCTATACTTCTACGGATCTTCTAACTTCGGATTTGTTAATATCTAAATATGATAGCGAAAGAGCCTATCGCTTTACAGTGAAACTTGACTGATCTCGAAACAGCAATTGTTATTTTTGTAAACCTCACAAATATTTATATTTTGCCTTAACTTAGAATCAAGACCGGAGCCAAGGACCAAACAGCAAAGTTCTTTGCCCATTTAGCTGTATGAGTAACAATTGTTTAAGCCTAATTTGAATAAAAAAAATATTTTGTAATTATAATAAGGACTAATTGTTTCAGCCTGGCGACACTCGGGTTTACTTCAATATTGCACGTGTATATAATTTTTTTTTGTCAAATTATGAGAGAATTGCGTAGCTTTTAATGAAAAAGCTACGAAATTCCCTAATAATTTGATATAACGGTAAAAGAATTGTTGAAATTACTTAAGTTGTTACGTTTATTCATTAAAAGCAAGTAAATCTTTCCTGTTTATAATCTTAAAGTACAGATGGGGCTTTAATACTGATAAATGTATTAAAAATCAAAACATGTGTCTCGTTATTAATATTTTTTTAAGCAAAACAATTTACAAGTTTCATTTCCCTTCCCTTTAACCTTTTCGAAAATATATGAGTACACATTCAACATTCTACGCACGTATAAAAAGTTTCGATCATTCAGAGCGTCTGTCTGTATGTCGCGGTCGCTAATGGTGGGAACGGGCGGTGTTACGAATCGCGGACAATGCGCTTCACGCTTCACGTGCGGTCCGATCGCGCAACCGTTCGCCCGGAGGAAGTCTGGGTTGCCATTATAAACTTACAATATACTATATAGTAACATAAAATAAAAAAAGCTTTTAAAACAAATAAAAAACGAACATACGATTTGGAACATGATAGTCACTGTATCTGTCTAAACGAAATCTAATAAATCTAAAAAAAATGTAAACATGTAATTTTTACGAACTTTAATACTAAATTTTAGTTTCCTTTATTAAATATTGGAGTATTTTTTTTTATATTTTTATAGCTATTTAAGTACTGCAGACAGATTATGTACTTCACTTTTTACAATTAAGAAAGCATAACTTATTTTTAATATCTATTTTGGATTCTTTTCTTATTGCTTGCAAGATAAAACATATCGTTCTTAGGTTAAAGAACTTTAACTCAATTGTAAAACTTTACATTCATGCTTTGTATGTCAAATACTTCGAAAATTAGATTAGTTAAGAGAGGTAGAATTTAGACGCAAAAAAGGTTTTCCCACGTTAATCGCGGCAATCTTTTACCGTTATGAAATAGAAATAAAAAATATCTCGCCTTACTTATTACTATCAATACATCATAGCTCTTTAAGGCGATACCCGGGTAAACATTTTAAACGACTCGCGTATCTACGATAAAATATTCTACACTGTTGAGCAAAATCTTTTTAAGATGGCAACATTATTAATGACGGCGTCCGGCGAGCGCGCCCGCTCTTTCGTCACCGCGCACGTAACTAATGCTTAGGCCTTTTGTTTATGTGAATAAAGGCTATAAAAATGCTTTTCTCAGAAAGTACCCCATATTGCGCAAAAGGGTTCGATGCATTTAACGGTCTTTGTGCCACACCCTTTTGTTTTATGTAAACAAGGCGAAGAAGAAAGCCCGCGTTGAAGTTTTTTTTCTAATTTCTCGAGTTACTGACGTAAATTTATTTAAGAACAATCCCTTGAAGGGTATCGTAGGGAAAATTCATCCGAGACTTCGGGATGAGGCTTTGTGTTGCTAATTTGTTTAACAATTGCTAAGCATGCGCGCGCAGGCGGTGGAAAATGTGGAAATAATTTTCTTAACGTCACTCGTTTTGTGATAACGTGAATTCCGTTTTTTGTGACTTTTAAGTTGTCTACTTTTCAAATAACAAATATAACTATTAAATGGATTCTAATTTTTATTGGAAGTAGAACGAATCTTTGCCAATCAAATTAATTTGATAGTAATCATCGAAATTCTAAAAAGTGACCTATACAAACAAATAATCAGATAATAGTTACTAATAATTTGTAGATAATATAAGATATACAGATGACAAAGATACTTTAAATAATGAAAGTTTCAAGAATTGTAAGAAACCAGAAATAGATAATGATCGATATCTATTACTTTGTATTGGTACAGTCGCTTTATTCATAGAGATCAGATTGGACAAAACAGAGTAACCACATTAGGAGATGCATCTATTCGGTACAAAATCAACACTTTTACAACTTTATTATGAGTACAATCAAGTAATAAATCAACGAGGGAAAGTCCGGGAAAGCCAGCGTTCATATGGTTACCTTGAATAACTATGCATTAACAGCACAGCGAAGCAAGATTTATACGGAAACGCGTCGCGTATGCAGGTAAAATTACAGAGCATTCGGAGAATAAAACTAGTCGAGCGGTTTTAATTGCTTCATAGGAATTGTGAGGTAACGGGAAACGGGCCATTGTGTGCGGCGCGAACCGTACAAACACACGCACAGTGAAACCTTCAAGGGGGGACACAATGCATAGACTCCCTTCAAATATCTGCTAATCATTTCAATGTACTTTCTACGCGAAAGGTAAAACTATATAACAAACAGATGTTACACTTGCTTGACCTCAAAATCCTACAATAAGACTTAAAAGCCTTAGAAGCTCTGATAAACAAAAGTATCAAGATAGTTGCAAAAATTATTAACATAATACCGACAAGTAAATAGTTTCTTAGTTACTCTATTTGATTAAAAATATAGAGTTGTGGCTCAGGAAGCTATAAATTGCAATATTTAGATGGCAGATGTTGAAACCATTGCGATGCACTAGTTACAAATATTAACGAGTTAATTTTAATATCCGATTTCCAATAGAGGTTTTGAGGCAATCCAGGACGACGCAGGGCAATAATAATATCCGAATGTAATGTCGGATGAAGCGGTAGTATTTATTGGCTTTACCGCCTAGTATAGCTTCATGTCTTTTTACATTGGGTCAAATAACAGATCATCTCATTAGAGTTATTGTATTAACTAATTGAACTTATTTTTCGAATTTATAATATGAAATTATTAAAAAAATTGAAACCACGGGTTCAACTCATTTTAACAGTAAATAAAAAAAAATGATAACCAACATCAAATGATAATTGGGTTCATCACAACTGATTTTACTATAAGATTCGGTCGGAGCAAACAAGTTACAAGTATAATGCTACAAGCTTTCTTGTGGTTCCTAATCTTTGGAACATTTTATAATTGTAATACATTCAACGCGTGCGCAATAACATAAGACTCGTAAGGAATGCGGTGCGCCAACTCTCACAGCCCACGTTCCGACGTACATCCTTGTTGTTACAGCGTTCAAGGAAGCTATACGAGTACTGTGTACGCTAGTCAACTAGCTTTGTGTGTTAGTAAACTTGTATGTATTCTCAAGAACGCTGCTGTGGCGTCATCGGACGGACTCAAGTCTAATGTTATTGTGCACGGGTAGTATATCACATTATAATTAAAAAAATGTATACTCAATCCTGATTCCTTCTTCAATTACATCCATCCCTGTATACCTACGATACACCTAGAGTATTAAGCTTGTGCTATTTAAAATGCATTGCAATATCTCCCGGTGTCCTTTGCTTAATGCAGGCATTATGTTAACGGGGTCGTTCATGATACACTCTTGACACATTTTACTAAGGACTTCATTCAAAACAGGCGCTAGATTCTGTACGTAGTATGCATACAGCAGGATTTATTTGCACTTGTTCACCCACGACTATAAAAATCAAAAATAAAAGAACAAATTGAACACCACTTAAGATGCTTAGGTGACGAGTATAACACTTGTTCTATACTGCCGTTATTAATATATTCAATGACAAATTACAATAATTTAAAATTAAGATCTCCAAATTGGTATGTTATACAATTATTAAACCATTAAAAGGTTTTAACGCTACGAAAAATGTACCATTTTTACAATACCTTCTGGTTTTTAAATGTCGTACAAGCCCTTTGTTTTCGTAATATATGAACTGTTTCATTGTTTTTATTAGTATACCTTGCAATATGCTTTTGTCATTTCAACTATATATAAATTGTGTAGTAAGGAAATTATTAAGTTAACCAACGTTGTTAGTGCGTCACAGAATGCAGTTTATTTCCCCCAAGGAAACGGCCCTATATTGTTTCCATTACAAGCTTCGAAAGTTCACTCAATATTATAAAACACTTTTAACGTCTTTAAACACTGATAAAATCTGTTGTTGACGTCATAAAGTTAACAAAGTCGTGGTTTAGTAACAGTATTCCGTGTTATTGAAAGAATAACTCGCATTAACTCCAGAAAGAATTTTGAATATAACACGGTATGCCGGCAGTAAAGGTTACAATTTAGGTGAATTATGTAAAACCTTTTTTGTTGTTACAATCAGTATAGACGAGCTTATAATGTTACAAAGGTGGAATGTGGTGAGTATGTACTAACGAATATTTACTGACATTTTACCAAGTTAGTAAATAATTGTTACTTAGTATTTTGCCAAAATTTGTCGACAAAATTTGATTCCATTCAGTATAAAGTGGGTGAGCTGACCACTGAATGAAATAAGTCAGGCGAACGACACTTGACTGTGTATAACAATAACGAGTTTTAAATCTTGAAAAATGATAAGAAATAAGGGTAAAAATGTAGCAATTACTATCTGCCTATTTTTTTACGGGATTTTTTAAATTTTGATTCGGGCCATTTAAATTTTTTGGTAATGAAATATATGTATATGTTGTGTAAAACGGTGTAAACCAAGGTTATCTAATTTTCTGTAACTTTTGTAATAATCTTTATTTTCATTTAATAATAACCGTATGAAAAGAAAGGGCATGTTGCATACGCCCTAGGGGTATATGTTTCATGTAATTATAGAACTAGAGGGTACATTCGAATACAG
>DWTW01003228.1:0-10186 GCA_018246275.1 Papilio slateri
TATATATATATATATATACTGATCAGATTGTGATGTATTTGAATGGAGGAAGTGTAACTGATCGCACTGAAGCCCATACTCCACCGGGCGCTGGCGGCGGTCGTTCACCTTGCGGGGTCCTTGCCGGCTCACTCTTGCCATAATGTTCTCTGCTTTGCCTCGCAGCGACACCGACACATTTGTAATGTGCTAGTTATGTCTCAGACAGTCGATTTGGCTACAGTTGCGAGTTTCACAACAGTATCTGACGTTAGTTAAAGTTTATACTTTGAATAAGTGTTTTGTTATTTTTTTTTCTATAGACTAGTTATTCTAAATATTAAACGACACTAAAGTATTTCATTGGCTCTGAGTAATAAGAATGACAGCCACGTCACTGCTCTATGAAGTGATCTGTTGGTTTGTATCTTAAAAAGAAATATTTTTGCTTACATATCTAAACTATTTCTATTTATAAATGTACGTTATGCTCTGTGGCATTCTAGAATAAAAATAATAAATATACTTATTTATAAATGTTGGAAAAACTTGATGAGTACATTATCCACATATGAAAGGTGAGACGTAGAGTTTATTTGAAAGATTCGGCTTAGAATTCTGTTTTCTAAATTAATTCTAAAAAATTAATTCTAAACTAAATTCGGCTTAGGCTTTTCACAAAACTTTATATGTCTCGATGGCGGTTAAGCCATTTTTATCATCCACACGTCTTTTAGGATCCGATCCTTTTATTAATACTCATTTGTAAGTTAACGTACAATCTTTGTTCGAGATCTGCGTAGAATTGTTTATATTTTTGACAGCCTACAGGTGATTTGAGTTGTCGATTCTAGTTTGTAATTCTTAGCACCAGGATTATGGATAATACGGTTGTTAAAGATGATGTTGGTATGGACGTCAAAGATCTTCTACTACTTCTTCTTCGTGCGCTTCTTTACTGAAGGTTGTAGAAGAACTTCTTGTAGTACCTTCACTGACGTGGTGACGAGCTATTTCAACACGGATCTATCCTCGGCTCAGTGATCTAGGTTGCTACCCACTACTAGGATAAATAAAATTCAAACATTAACGTTTTAGAGAACCATGTTTTAATGTGCAATTATTTGTGTTAGTCAACGTTTTGCTTGTGTCGCGTATTTTTTTAACTAAACACAAACGTTTGGTATCATTGGTTGTGCAATAGACGGTAATGTTACTTGTACAGTGCAGCGCGAGGTTGCGGCGAATTACAATTGCTTAGCTCGGAGCAGGAGGCCGCTCCAATAAGAAACATTTACATCGGCGCCCCGTCTCCATTGTACTAATTCTTATAGTTTTTCCTATATAGTCTCACATTTCATTAGGTTAAGGCAATACAAATGACCACACTTGAAAAGTTGAAAATGGTTCAAATGTATAATTAAAAATGGACAAATACTAAGGCTTACAAATGGACAAAGTATAATAAATGTATTATTATACTTTGTCCATTTGTAAGCCCTAAAAAGGTTGGTTTTCGATATAGGCCTCTTTAAAAGTCGATAGTCGCAATGAATTGCTATTCAATTTTAAGAGAAAGGAAAGAAAAGACGAATACTTAACTAGGATCTCAAAAACATTTTCTCTTCCCTTCGCCTTTCAACGACCTAATTAGAGCTCGAATATGTACCATCAGAAAATCAGCTATTCCAACCGACTAGGAATTTGGCCGTTAACTATATCAATGCAATCAAAATGTAGTTATTTTTCCTTTCTTCAACGTTCTGTTAGTGAATAACTTCCTACAGGAACGAATTATAACTATGTCTTTTCTTCATTGAATTGTTTATAGCGGATTTAAATGATAACAGACAAAAACTAAAGACAATAGTTCCGAACAAACAACACACACGCGTACTTCGGGTTGAATACTAATTATTCTGAATTCTGAAAACAAAACAACGTTATTAAAACAGCTTGAAGCAAAAGAAATATCTTGCATTTAACAAACAATATTTACTTATAAAAGTACATTAATACTAAGTTAAAAAAAACAACAAACGTATCAAGTCGTTAACGCGTTACAAAAAACCGTTTGACGTGCGGTGTTGAGAACGAGCTCGCTTCGCTCTGTCGCGCACTTTCACTGTTGGCTCGCTAGGCCGTTGTATTCTTTGGCAGTGGGTAGCGCAGCGCACAGCGTCCCGTCAGCGCGTGAGCCGAGGGTTTGAATCTCAATTTCAATGTTATTGAAGAAAACAAAAGTTATAGTGAGGATAATTTTAATTCAACCGGTTTTGACGGTAATATGCAGTGATAAATGATAGGTGTTCGGAATTGTTTTTCAACGAGAAACTATGCAAAGCTGGCGAAAGGTCGGTCATCGGATGTTAAGTGGTAATATCCATCTAGAAATATTAAACTTAAAGGTTGCATAAAAAGTTACTGCCTCTGGGTATCAATATATTGCAGTGCACAAGTAATAATTAATCCAAAAACCAATAAATCCAACTGACTATACCCGTACGACACTCCGGGGAAGAATATGAATTGAATGACACCTCACTTGTTAAGATTGGTCAAGCCGCTTGGGCTACAGGAGGTCACAATGGAACTTACGTACGTATGTACATACCCGCGATAACAGTTACCATTCTCTTCGTTGGGCAAAAATACATCAATTACTGATAATATATAGTAAATTTCGGTCACTTAACTAGATCGTTTACTTGACAATAAAGCTTTAAAGGCCTCCCACTCTATACACGCTGCCGACCTCGTCAGTCATAAATAGTACGATTTTCCCCGTTATCCGTCAATGACACAAACCGATTGAGGATCTCCAAAGTAACTAGGGGGTCACCTTGGACGAACACATATCAATAATAAGTACTGGGAACCTTTCAAACCTCGTTTTTCATTCGAGGACAAGGAACAACACTGAGATTGTATAAGAATGTTCTCAACGACTTGTTTAAGCTTGCTCGTTTAGAACTATAATGTTTGATCGTGGTTCATTTAGGTCTAAAGCCGTTGCCGGCGCTAAAACTAAACTAAATCAAAAACACATAATTCCATCACTCTCGGGGGTAACCAGAGAAAATGAATATTCATTTTGTATAATCATGACACAGCTTTCGTTTCACATTCGTATGGCTACGTGTAAGTTTTCATTGGTACCCCTTATTTAGAAGATAAGAGCTTTAATATATGTAATGGATTTAGTTTAACGGTTTTCAAATGCACGTCATATTTATAACAGTTAGTTGGCAGTGTTTAACAATTGATAACAGCTTTCTCTCATGAGAGCGCGCGCGGCTGAAGACAATTCGCTTGGTTGCCTGCTGTCGTGTGGCGATGCAATTTTGTCGATTCAAATGTATGAATGACTTTGTTTATTAAATTTGTACGTAAAATATAGATTACACTATGATTTGATGCAAATTTTATGTAAAAAGATTCAGTAAAGACGTTGGGGTAAATGAAGTACATATGTAGGTATATACGATTACGTTGGTAGCATCACAGACACACAGATAAACTAATTTGGCACATGCAAACGCATTCTGACGAATTCATTGAAGACCTCCTTCCTACAATAAGGTAAACTTACATAGTTCAGGGCTGTACGAATGTTTGCGGTAACTTTTACCGCAAACATTTGTCTACTCTTCAAACAATACAATACAACATTAGCATACGTACGGAAATTATTAATATGTGTAATCACGCGCACAACATATTGCAGAAGCACACGCGACGCCGCGCGCGGAGGCTAGCGTAGCGAAATATAATAATTCCGTATCACGTAAGCTCTACAGTTATGCAACGTGACAGACGGACGGACACACGTGCTCGGGTTACAGCGCCGCAGACCCAGTTTAGTTCCCATATGCTCGCCTCGCGGCCTCGCGTTGCGTTACTAATGATGCGGGTAACTCGGCGACCTTATTCAGACATTTTGTTTCGTTTGTGTCGTTGCCATCCTTTTTGCCAAAAAAACTCTTTCCCAAAAGAGAAGAAAGTAAAAATAAGGAAACATGTCAGGTATGCTCTTTACAAAGTAGGTCTTGTCTTTTATTCTTTTACGCCTACAAAATGACGGTCGTTCGAATCATGTTGGTACTCCAAACATATATTTCTCTTGGGCTTTTTTTACAAACACAACTTCCTACTTTTGATATTTCATACAAAAGCTCTGTTAATCCAGAAGAAAAAAGTTTTAATTAAATTATTATGAGTTTTACTATCAATTAGCGTTTAGAAATCAAACATGCCTACTTCAGATCTATCGCAGGATCAATAAGTCGAAAAATTGCCTTGAAATATGTACGCATACATGCTAAAAACTTTATAAATGCCTGACATACATGGCGATGCAGTCTGTATATATGGTGGGCATCTTTCAACAAGTCGTTCTCATTACCATGCCAGACAGTGAAACGCTCGACCATGATGTCCCTTTAGGACCTCAGGTAACGGTCCGAATGTAATTTATGCGAAGCGTTTGTTATAACTTGACTTAATAGGATTGACCGCTCATTACCACCTTATTGGATGCAGTAGGTTCACCTACTGGCCTACTAGGTTTTGGCTGTGACACCGTGTAATGGGTCCGACTGACCTTGAACTCACTTTTTTCACTTGAACTTTTAGGACAGCCGAAATTCATAAGTAACTGTGAATTTATTTAAAACCAAGGCGAGGAAAAGCTGTGTCTATATCTATCACGACTATAGAGTGGGAAGGAACAGAGTATGCGAGCCAATCCATGTGGCTATTCTGAGCTACCATATATCGTTGCTAACTTGACAATGTTGTCAGCATAATTTTTATTCCGATTTGAATTGAGTTAGGTTAGAAAACTGGTAAATTTAAAAAAAAAATATTTTTTTGAGGTCATTATTATTTAAGAAATTAATTGAACTTCTTATACTCAATTGGATATCCATTTACAATCTCTGGGACTAGTTGTGATCGCTTCGATCCGACTAAAGTATCAAGTTTCTTCTTCACAGCTTCGGTAATACAACATTGATCTTGCTGTCTTTATGCTTTCATTTCTTGGTTCATCATCAAAGGATAATTAATTGTATATATTTTTTTATTATTGTTTAATGTTTTCTTGATATTTTTTTCTATCTTAACAATATTTTAGATTTCGGAACCCATTTCGTTGACACCAATATATTGCCTTTTACAGAATACATTAGAGCTCGCTTTGTTCTACTCGCGGATTGTTTTTATATTTTACATTTAGTACTATTGTTAGATATTTAGAAATCGGAACGTAATATAATTTGATGATA
The DNA here is from genome assembly GCA_018246275.1 of Papilio slateri. NCBI lineage: Eukaryota > Metazoa > Arthropoda > Insecta > Lepidoptera > Papilionidae > Papilio > Papilio slateri. The sequence continues at coordinate 5,268 of DWTW01003228.1, forward strand.
AAACTTTAGTTAAAATGTTTGTTTCAAACAAACTAAAATCTCAGGATCAAACACAAAATGTCAGAAGTGCTCCAACTGATGATCGATTGCGACAGGTGACAGGCAGTCAGCGGGCGGGGGGCTAACCTCCATAATGTTTGTCCGCGCTGCGGTTGGGGACTTGCAAAACGTGAGCGTATTTGCATTTGAACTATCAACTGAACCGGTTGCGAATGCCATTCTCTATGCGGTGTTTTTTTACTATCGTGGGCAGAAGAGTTCGTACTTATTGATCTGTTTGCATCCCAGTTGGCTTATATTAGAAAGTTATAGGTCTATTTCAAAATAGAATAAAAGTGTTTGTCAAAATTTTGTGCCGGGTGAATTTCTAGCAAATTGTATCTTGTTCCATTCGATTCAATATAATAATGTCCAATGTAAATAGAGAGCATCCCTATCGGGAGATCCTCAGTGTGCCCGGTGATTCCCTCAAGCAGAGGACGCGTCTTGTTACATTTATGTTTCTACAGTTACATGTTATTATAACCATGAGTGATACAGGGGCTACCTAGGGTTGTCTGGAAGAGGTCGCTTATAGCGATAAGGCCACCCTTGCCCACACTTAGGTTATAAGTTTAGGTTTAGTCAAAGCACTGTACTTACTTTAATGTGAGCAATAACGTGTTTATTTATCAATCTAGAGCTTTCTTGTAGCAAAGTTGTCTTGGCTGTTGACGTAGTCCATACGTAACGAATATAACAACGAGGTCATATATCATATGACTCTAAGATGCCATCAAGAAAAAAAAACTGTCAAGTATTTTCCCTTTCTTTAACTGTTATTTATAAATATTGTGTGCATAAGTAATAAACTTTGATGCAAATGTGGGTGAACAAAGACTTCGTGGTAACTCAACGGTCGGCATACAGAACGTGTCGCCTTGGACAATGGAAAAATTGAACATCGACGATTTATACCCGATACTACGACGTGACTCGAATGAGCGGGAGATGATATGGCGTCCGCAATGCAACTGCAAGCCGCCGCTGACGGTATTTTAAACCTATCAGTGGCAGGTTATTTATACATTTTCTTTGTTTAAACGACGAGACATTACTACAAATGTACATCTTAAAAGTAACTGACGGAGTAACTAGATAATACTATAACTGATGTCTCGCCTTTTTTCGCAGGTCAGTTTGAGAATTAATTTAAACCTTGATTAAATTAATTAGTTTTTAAAGATGTTTGCATAAGAAAGTAAAATGCATCCTTGAAGTATCGGTTAATTATTTAATACATATAAATAAATAGAGACAACAAGATATAACATATAGTACATTAGCTACCTGCCCAGGCTTCGCACGGAAGCATTAATTCTTTTGATCCAATCGCTACCTACTTTCACAGGGCGAGGACCCCTCTGCTAATCTGAGGACTGCTTGAAAATTTTATCAAAATCTGTTCAGCCGTATCGGAGTCCATCTGGAGGGAGCACACATCTCAACTTTTATACAATATAGATGCACCTTTTACTTGTTTATATATTAATCGTGTAATTGAACTTTAAGTATATTCAAATTCTATACTTCAGCTGCATCTTGTTTTATGACACATTATTAACATCTTCGACTTGAGGATTATGGTTATTTTTTATCGTTGCCGACACGTAAGGTTGCCGCAATCTTACATTAACTTGAATCTAAACACCGCTGAGAATGGCCGGCGAATGTACTTGTGTGAATGCTGTTTAGTTCTCACTGATAGTATTCAACAATAGTTATAATGACTTCACCTATCTTATCAAAAACATTAGCCAGAAGTCCGTATGTCTCCAGCAGAGGAGTCAGCAGTTTCTTCGTGAAATAAGTCTTTATAAAAGTAATCCTAGTGATTGAAACTAATTTACAATCTGGTGCAGTTTAAGAACAATTTTTCACAATTGCAGTTACTGGGTTTTCGCATTAGTTACTCATGTCGTACCATTCGAATTCAATCGCCATTCGAAATTAAATGCCCCGCAAACAAAGAAACGTAAACATTTTGCGTAGGAACCTCCTAAATCGACTCTTTCCAGCGGCCTCTTAGACCATTCACGGCCTTCTAAAAAGAGCGCATCTTTTCCTGTCTTGAAAGAAGGCAACGCACACGCACATCTTCATATTTTTTCGATACGTATTATTGTGAGCGATTACTTAGTACTTTATACGTTTGTTAACTTTCTTTATATCATATTCAAATTTAATATGTAAAATCAAAGAGATATAATATACAAATAATAATAATTAACTAAATAACTAAATAAACAAAATGTTCACCACCATAAACAATAATAATAAGCGCCATTAGCCCAATGGTTAAGGGTGCGGACCGGAAAACATGCGGGACATGGTCGTGGGTTCGAATCCCGCCATTCGACTAGTATCGTGAACCAAGTCCAAACAAGTTTAATAAACTTGTTTAAAGAAATATTAGTAAATTCAGTCAGGCAGGCGGCCGTAAAATACTATAGCCAAAACACATACACTAGGCTTCGGTCGTACTGTGCCGACCCCACATATAGTGGGAAAAGGGCAGGGAGAAAAAATACAAATCCACCAATCTATCTCACACGTAGCATATAAATATACGTGTGCTCACAAACAAATGTCTATGACATCTAAGTGGCTCTTAAGTATTACCGCACTCGCATCACGCTAACCAATTGTATAAAGTGGGTCAGCAGGTCGCCGGTCGCCGGTCAGGTGGCCGGCCCGTGCTGAAACACCTTGCCGTTCACCAAACTTTGCGTTGGAAAATATAGGATAAAAATACATCATACATATTGTACGCTAAAAATATCAATGAGACCGACAAACTAACATTTATAGATTCCTTTATCAGCTCCCTGTGCTGGTGTGTACTAATGATACGATTTTCTCATTGTCAAAGTACAAAACTAAGTTTAAATTTGTTTCAGTAATATTGTTGTAATCGCTATGGTACCCGGCTACCTCGGTAGCAAAAATGTTAAAGTTATCTTTTTTATAAAAAAAATTGTGAACAGTCATTATAATGTGGAGTTAAGTGTTTTAAAAATAGCGCATCGAACTTTTTGTAATTGATATCGACAACCTTTTTGACGATCACTGGGTAAAATCTTGATTACAGAGACTCTCCTCTTTCAGTGACCTTGCGACTGTGTACTAGTGCATTAGGTTATCATTAAATGACAAAAGAACAATAATATTCATAGTCCAATATACCATGTGCTTCGTCTTACCTTACAAGCTAACAAGCATCGCGATGGTAGATTATTTTAACCCGTCACAGACACCTTTAATACCTGCTTTTAATTTGTATAATTGAAGTAAACTAGTTTAAATTTGTACTTGAATATTTTAAAATGTCGTTGCTAGTGAATGAATTCCGGTTAAAACTGGTTTCGCTTAATTTATAATAGGCAAGCACTATCCGCGACTTAGGCAACATCTGGTCATCTTCATCGGCCTTTAGCGAAAATGTCAGGTATTTTAAATAATTATGTAACAGCAGCCTATTATATGCGCATTACTACAGTGTGCCGATTTTACAGATACGACGTTGCCTCCCTCGTGCACACTATCGGAGATTTGAATTTGAGTGATAAATTATAAAAACTGCTAATTTTAAGTAAAATTATTTAAAAGAAGTAGGTAATCCAGTGAGCTTGAAAGATCAATAATTAATGTTATATCGAGGAAAGTGATGAGCTACAGACACTATGTGACCATTAACTAAATGTAGCGGTTGGTGCCAAATACATAAATAACATTGTTCAGAGGAACGATTTGATTGTTTGTTTGCTTTGAATAGGCTCTGAAACTACTGGACCAATTAGAAAAATTCTTTCACCATTAGAATCCTACATTATCCCCAATAAACATAGGCGATAGAATATTTTCAAAAAGTTAGGGATCCGTGTTATAACTTCGATAATGTAACCCAAAGTGTGAAAAAAATACAGAAAAATCGTTATATCGCGTATCTATTGACAATAGAGCAGAGTGATGCACTACAATTTTATAGAGGACATCAATATCTACAAAAAAGTATATGATACCATGTGTCTAACTATTACAGTTATGTCACAATAACTACTTTTTTATGTTAAAACTACCGGCTATATTTCTGTTAAATACCCGTGCGAAGCCGGGGCGGGCCGCTAGTTTCTTATATGTCCCTAAAAGTATACATTGTTGCCACATTGCCACAATCTTGCAACCCGAATACCATAAGGCCCATAAAATACGTGGAAGTCAAACGTTTTAATGCAATGTTTTTTTCTGTATTGGTGTATTACGTATTTTTGCAGACAAGAGTAAAAGAATCTAACAAATGTGTCGGCAGTCTAACTAAGTATGTAGCAAATAAAAAAATCTATTTTAGAACGAATTTAACGTTTCGTCATACCTGTGAAGTTTAGTGAAATATATAACGTTCCTTCATCCTTGTGGTTAAGCCGCCTTGGTCATCCAAACACTTTTTGTTATTTTAATGTTAAAACAAAATTAGTATAAAATATATACAGGAATTTGATGATGATTAAATAGCCTTTAAAAAAAGATAAATCTAGATAAAAGGCAAGGAAATAATGTCTTTTATAGCATAAGTATTAGCTAAGTGTATAATTAATTTACTAATATTCTATTCAACCACTCTAAGTCCAGCCTCGTGGTGTTAACAATTATATTGTTGGCAACTTAATATAAATACGGCAATCGTAATATTAGCTATATTACGATTGCGGTTTATAATTTTAATCCGAACACAAAGATAAGCGGCTGGCTGGGCGACTTCGTAGGATTCTATTTTTAGAATTCAACATATTCTTTGAGTGTTAATCGACTATACAACAATAAAACTAAATTCTACGGATCTGTGTTACCGTAAACCTTGTAGCTGCCGTTAAAATAAATAT
>DWTW01003229.1:0-10185 GCA_018246275.1 Papilio slateri
TTAAATGTTTCAATAACTTCAGCTATTAGGTCTAAAAGCAGAACTCCTAAAGAAACAGGAAGAGGTAATTGAAAAGAAACTATTGCCGCAACATAAGTTAGAGAACTTTAAACCCAATAAAGCCGATAAGAAAAAAGATGACAATCAACACAGTCACAAAACTTTTAAAGATAACCTTAAAGCTATTGATACAGATGAATTGGAGGCTATTAAAAAATCTAAGTAAGTAAATATACTTTTATTCATCATATGGAATATTGCAGACTTGTCTGACAGGGGTTGTCAAACTTTTGTGGCCACGGGTCAAAATCTACCAAAACATACTCACATTATGGTTGATTTTAGATTTAAGAGACATTTGGATCAGAGATATTTTTGCAAAAAAACTTTTAGTAAATAATAAGATATATTTTAACCAAATGTCGAACGAACTAAAGTGTGTTTCTTAGTATCAATTATAAATTTTTTTAATTTCCAAAATGTTTGTTTCGGAACTAAAGTGGGTCACTTGAATTATCAAATGAGTGACCCATGGGTCATAGGTTGCGGAACCCTGTTCTATGACATTGGTATGTGAGGATTTAAAAAGAGTATAAGTCAATTTATAATCTCACTGTTCTGATTAAAACCAAGACCGTTTTAATTCAAGCTAGCTTAAGTTCAAAGAAAGCCTTTGCGAATTGCCCTTTATAGTGCATATTGCAACATATTAGATTTTTGAGCATATCACCATATAGTAGGAAGATTTCTCCCCACTATATGGTGATAGGCTCACAACATTTGTATTTTTATACAGAGTCTGCCTAATACACTTTTTTGGAAAGAGGAAGGAAGGAGGAAAGAGGTGGCAAATAAGCAAGTGCTTCACCTGATAATAAGTGACTGCTAGTCATAGGAATCTGCAACAAGCTAATCAGTTGCAGATGCATTGCTTACCTTTAATGGACAGAAGAAGGAATAAATAGAAAACAGGATATTTCCTTTTCCTGCCCATCTTTTCCCCCGTTAAATTCTCTTCACCTTATTATCCCCCCTTAGAAATGGATGGGAAGAGGTAGAGGACCAGATTTAGGCCTTATTCGTTAATTCCCTAATCATAGAGAAGAATTCTAGATACCTTGGAAGCCTTGACGTAAGGAAGAAGGTGAGATAGATAGAAAATAGTCGAGGCGGAGGAAAAGGAAATATTTCTGGACACTTCACTTATCAGGCTAAACACTGAAGTACCTCTATTTCGTGTTAGTATTTTGTGAGGTTGTGATATTTCCCCTGTCATACCTGTTTGTTCACGAAATAACTGTTGAGTTAACCATACCATACAGCCTTATAACATAATAAAATAAACTATACAACCTTATAAAACCTAAAAATTAAACTTTTCAGGTTAGCATTAGAGAAGAAAGCTGAATTGTATGAGCATTTATCGGATAAAACAGGAAATTCTCAACTGGCTGAAAGATTTCTTGTTGATTTTAATGGAAAGAAACAGGCAGAGCCGGAGAAAACAACAGACCAACAGAGTGACGACGAAACAAAATCAGTTACTTGCAATGTTGCTGAGGATGAGGGTGACTGGTGAGATATCTTTATTGTTATAAAAATAGTATTCAATAGATGTGAATATAGTCCTCAGGTTTAGTGGGATCGTTTCTGAAGATTGCTGACTATATAAAAAAGATGCTGATATTCTATAAGAGTTGAGTTGATTGGAATAATTCAATATCCAGTCTACCCACGAAATAAGAGATTGGCCATGGATGCAGAAAACAAATCCCCTACTATCATATTACATGTAATTTGTATGAGGCTTTATAAATAAATAAATAAATGTAACCTTGACTAATACAACATCATACAATGAATACAACTTTAGCACCAATTCAATACATTTATTGGTCATAGAAATGACGGTATACTTATCAATATCAAAATATTTGGTAACAACTTTTAAAACTCCATTAATTTAATAATTGTTATGCTACAAGTCTTACATTAAATCTCTGTTTAATGTGGAGTTGCGAAAACTTTGCCACCTACTAGCTATAACATTCCTTTGAGGTTGTGAATCTTTATCAGAAATATTTTCTAAATTATTATTGTACACTTCAAATAATTGTTTTGAGTCTGATCGGTTTACGGTCTCTGATGTTAGTGTCACCTTATGTCATATTTAATATCTATTGCCCGTTAATAAATGGATACATGTTGTAGAGATAGGGGCAGATACATTTTTTTACCCCAGTAACGTTTAAAAGTATGGAAGCATATAATATTTCAATATTATTTTCCAGGATCGAGTTTACCGATTGTCTGGGTCGATCGCGTAAATGTCTCAAGTCAGAGTTGGAATTGTTTAAGAAGAGAGACAGGGAATTGATGAGGGTAATGACAAATTCTGATGACCCTGAACCTACTGAGGTACCTATATATTTATACATATAAAACAAAGTCGTGTTAGTTACACTATGTATAACTCAAGAACGGTTTCTTCTTTGTTTTTACTAAGAATAGCATAGCAAGGTGGAAGGAAGCATCTTTCTAATACAGAGCTTTGCAAATTAATTTGTGTGTTTCCTTGTTCATTGTAGTTCCAAGCTAATATTAATTCAAAATTGGTTACAGGAAACCAAACGGCCAGAAAAACCACTTTTAGTTCAGAAGACTAATGACTACCTACAAACGTTGCGTGAGAAGTGGGACGAAAAAGAAAAGGACCTACTTGCAAAAGACAAGGATATACATTATCAAGATTTGTTGTTTGATGGTATGTTGTCTATGATCACACATCTATTTTTTTTGACCTGGCAACTCCAAAAAGAGAGTGATGTTTTTCGCGGGTATGTATGTCCGTTTCATTGTGACAATTTATATTGTAACTTGTACAATGTACGTGTAACATTTGTGTGACCGATTTTGAAAAGTGAGCTGTTTGGTTATTTTTAATTATTTTTATATTTAGGTTTGTAGGTTTGTATACATCCCGGAGTGACAATGATAATACAACGATGTGATGAATGATGATAATCATAGTTAATTAGGTTTTTTGATTTTTCAAATTAACTATTAGATGTTTTGTGTAGTATAAGGAGGCTATCGATCAAGCGGATCACCGGATCTGCGGCCTTAACCATATCTAGATAACCTAAAGAGGAAAGATTTGTTTCTTTGCATAATTTTGGGCAAAATGTGATTTTTATAATTCTTTTACCATTTCACATTACCTATAAGTAACATAGGCTATGTTTTTTTATCATTGACATGTAATTTTGATGAGTCACCTGGTCTACAGCATATAATACTACCCATTTTTCCTTTCCTTGGTTGGTCTTTTACATGCATTATATTTTGTGTTTTTGTCATTTTTATTTTATTTAATTTTAAATTACACATGTTTTAGCTTGTATAAATAAGCTGTAGATTGTTATTAATAATAAAAACAAAATAATATGTTTTAATACTTATTTAAGCTTTTTTCGTATTACTCATTGCAGAGGCGAGAATTCATGGTGTCGGTTACTATTCCTTCTCTACGGATGAGGCAGCACGTCAGAAGCAAATGGAAGAGTTGATGAGACAAAGACAAGAAACTCTACGTGCACAAAAGGAGGCGCAAGAGAAGAAGAAGAAACGCGACGAACTGCTGGAAGCGAGGGTCGCAGCCGCGAGGGCTAGACAGCGCGCCAGAGCTGGCTTACCTCCGGAGGAACCAAAGAGTAACATAAAAAACTTAATATTTACATACAAGAATATAAGAATAGAGTATTAATGCTGAGTAATAGTCCTTGAGAAGTAGGGTTGGTTGCAAGGGAAAAGTCTGGCTTAGAGGAGAATGTTGTGATTGAAATTGATTTCGGTGGTTCGGGCTTGAGTGTGGCAGTATCGCTGGGGGTCGAACGTCGTACTAGACGAACTTATGTCGATCAGATTGGTTTACGAGTATCGTGACCGATGATCATCTATGCATACATGTATGGGTGTAGAAGAAACGAGAGGTGTGCCGAGATCGCGCCAAATGGATATTCATAACTTCTGCGTCCCCCTTTGGGTTACTGGCGTGAGCCTTTTTATTTATTTTATTTTTATTTTTATTATATAAGCTGAAAAGAAGCTGTCATAAGTCACCATAATAATAAATTGAATCTATATTGTATAACCTGTACACTTGTATTTTTCTTTGGGAGAAATTTTCGTCTAGCAGTAGACGCCTTATGGCTGAAGAAGATCAGCAAATACGCTCTTTTTTCTTTTCTTTCAACGCACTTTTGTGATGTTCCTTCTTTCTTTTATACATTTGTATTATTATTTTGATAATGTAAATAACATATGTTCTTTTTTGCTTTATAGAAAATGAAAAAGACTTTACAACGTGTCTATTGGAGTTTTTGACGCAACAGAGGAATGAAGTAGAGACTAAAGCGAAAGAAGAAGAGAAAAGAATCCGCGAAGAGGAAGAGAAGGAAAGGCAGAAGTTGCGTGAATCTTATGTACGCGAATGGGACATTGGTAAGGAGGGTATGGAAGAAAAAGTTAAAAAGTTCAGAGAACTTACACAAGAAGAATACGTAGAACAGCAAAGAGCGAAACGAATAGACGAATTTGCCCCGCTCTCTCAATCTTCGAAGACAACAGCGAGCAAAATATTTGATAATAAAGGAAAAATTGTCAGCGAAACAAGTACTTCGGTATCCAAATCGTGGGCGGATGTTCGACCCAAAACGCCACCCCTTCCAATCATTGGACCTGTTATCGATGAAATACCCAAAGGTCTTTTCTTCTCAACAAAAAAAGATAATGTAAAATATAAGAATTTCGTACCAGAACCTACACCAATACAGAATGAGGTAGAAGACAATGAAGAAGAAGAAAGAAGATCAGAAAAGAGGAAAAACAACGACAATTCTACAGAAATACCACCACCACCTACATATGACTATTACGGACCTGTTCCTAAGCATGTCAAGGGGAAGAAACCATTTGACTCTGATATAAACGAAGCCTATAGTCAGGGCGCTAAGAGCCTAGAACCTAAAAAGAGCGATCGCAAATTGCCGAAGTATTATGACTTTACATTCGATTGATTGATTAAATATAACGACTGTGTCATTTTATCTATACAATGTAAATCTATGTAAATAAAGAATTACCCTAAGCATTATATAATTTTATTTTGAATTTCATTTTCATTAATTACTCTGTGACTTTAATGATAAATTATACAAATAGGCCATTATCGAAATAAATGGGGCACAAGGGCAAATAAAAGAAAGATGGTTTTACTTCTTAGTTTAATCCAGTCAGTTGTGATCTTTTCTCATTTAAGATCGTAAAAATGTTTATTTAACTTCTGCTGCTGCAATTGACCGCAATCTGATGCTATCTCTTTCATTGCTTCTCTCCATTCCAGTTTTTAACTTTTCTTCTCTTAGTGAGGATTGTAAATCAAGTCCTAAGTTGTGGGTAGTAACAATATAAGTACATTGGGACTAGTATTTTATAATATTGAAAAAAAATATATAAAGCGCGCATAGCACTAACGTTTTTAAAATTTTACCTAGATGGCGGTATTTTATATCTTGCTAGGAAATTATTTACCCATTGTTCAAAAAAGAAAGAAACAAATTAGTTATGTAGTGTGAACGGTCCTTAATGCCTGTAAAATTGTCAAATTTATTCAAAATTTTGAAGTTGGTTGAGATTTATTTATATTTTTATTTGTACCTAATTATTTCAGGGAACTATAAAAACAGATACTATCGGAACAGAACTAGAGAAATATTTATAGTTCAAAATAAGTTACCTCATACATTTAAGAAGAGATAACGTAAATAGAAATGATTAAAACGTAAAAATAACTTTGAAGAATTGTTTAACAGGTAGGATTTATTTTTTGGTTTGCACTGCATTTTGTTTTTCTTTCGTCAATAAATATAGACGGCGTCAGGCCTCGTACGCACTGTGCGTCTGTCTAGATGGAACACGGTCAGCCCGTGCACTGGCCGCACATCGCTGTGCCTTGCGGCTGACCTCAGTGCGGTTAGTCGCAACGGCACGCTAATGAATACTTGTTTCATGCATTTTTTTGACTGCGGCTGATAGGATGGCTGACCGCGTTTCGCTAGCCGCGTAATGCGTATAAGATCTAAAATTGAGTCACTTTTCAACGCATTTCAGTTTTCTAGCTTTAAAGGTTACGTATAGGATCTTTTGTTTTTACAAGGTGAGATAGGTTCGCATAAGTTCTCTTGGCTTTTCCGTCATTTGGTAATTTGCTTATGTTAAAACGCTCTGTTTGAATTTTTATATTAAAGTCACTCAATATACACATTTTGAACATGATCAAAATAATGTCTTCTTTCTAGTTGATTTAAATGAAATAAAAATTCCACTAAATACTATGTTTGTTTTATACATTCAATTCATCTTCTATTCATTTTAAAAATGTATTATTCTTTAGTTACAGTAAAAGTCAGCACAATGAGTTATTCCTCAAGTACGGATGATACAAAAAACGAGGAACTGATGAAAGAGCTGCTTAAACAAAGACGAATAATTCTTCGAAGGCAGCGCGAGTCGAAACGAAAGAAAAACCGTAGTAGAAAAACGTTGCAGAACATTTCAACGTTACTCTCTGACCCGCGTCCTATCGCTAGCTCATCCACGAAAGGGAATCAGAGTAAGATATTTATTACTTTAAGATAACTTAAACAGACATAAAGCAAAAAATTCTTAGAGACACCAGAGTACTACAGTTGTAATGTTTATTTGTCAAAGTGTAATAACGTTTACCTTTGTAAAAATGATAACACTAAAAAATGGAAACAACTCGATTTTTCTTTTGCTCTCTTGTGTCACAAAAAAAACATAAATGGTGTAAAATATGAGATGAATTATTTTATGGATATTATCAAAAGGTTTATAAATAAAATAGGACTCAGTTTTGTGATTCCTATTTCTTACCCGTCATTGAACTGATATTTTTTAATATAATTAGCTTCTAAGTTGGTGTTCGATTTATCAAGTTCCTTTATCTTTTGCAAAGAATTTGCGATAGCAGACCGAACAGCTCCAGACAATTCACCTTCCAGAAATGACAAAACAAATTAAAATAAGAACAGATTATATCGACATAGTGTTCAATGACTCTCAATTTAATAACGTTTTAATCCTTGTCACGTTGAAATTGTTATTCAAATTTATTTGTCCTTTCAGAACATTCGAGGAATTTAAAAAGGCGTTTGTCAATGTTTTTGAACCAACAAAGATATATAGCAGACGCTAAAGTCAAGCTAGAAAGAAATAAAATTCGTGAAGCGCAAAACAAAGAAGAGCAGAAGATGGACGAAAGTCCTGAATTTGAATTTAATGAAGACAGAACTAAAGCAAAATTAAAAAAAATCAAAGACTCCGTACAAGAAAGGCTTCTTCCTCAATTATGGCAATCTTCAACGAAAAAATATGATAAGGCATTAGATAAAAATGGAAATATCCTCAAACATTCAAACGCTTCACCAATCAAAACATCAGTTCGACCCAAAACTCTACCCATATTAGATATAGGACATATTGTAGATGAAATCGCTAATGAATTCAAGTCTTCGATAAAAAATGCTATAGAAAAATGTACGAATTTTGTTCCTTTGCCTTATTCAGTTGGTGATAGAGTAAGTTCCGATGATGATACATCCAAAGAAAGTCAAAGTTTGGATACGACAACCACCGATGAGAGTTCAACTGCATATTTAAACCGGAGCAAAAAATCTGGCAAGATAATGAGAAAACCGCACACAGGAACACAAGAGGCCGAGAACTTGGGAACTCAAGTAAGCAATTGAAAACTGCTGAAGCAGCCTTTACCTTAAATTTATAAACAAAATATAAATCATAATAGAACAGTAGTTTATGTTACTGTGCAAATAAAGAACTAATGGATAATAAGAATTTTTATTACTATCGTACCGAATATAATGAGATATTAATTGATATAAGATACCTTAAAAATTTTGTACTATGATTAAATCTTATCTTAGAATAATTCCGTATTACTAGGAAAATATTATTGTTAATGTTGAAAAAATTGCCTGTATCTACTGATATAGATTACACTATCTCTACTACACTGTATTATGCTATTAATTTCCTAGACATATATACTACGTTAAGAAATCCAGGAAAAGGTTTTGCCCCAAAATTAATACATAGACATGTATGTATCTCTTATAATTTTCTTCAGTGCATTCGATACAGCGACAGTTTCGTGTTAGCAGGACAATTATTTAAAAGATTTGCTGTTCGTGGTTTATTGCGTTACATCTTCGGAGTTTCTCTATGAAGTCGAATACAAGGAGTCAAAACTAGCAGTAGATTGATAATTCGTTATGTCAGTTATGGAGTCCTTCAAGGTAGCATCCACGAACCAAGTCTCTTCCTAAACTATATCAATGTCTAATATCAACAGCATTTGACAAATAAAAAAATTCTTATGCATATGACACAAGCAAAAATGTTTTGTCATGAAGGAAAACTTCATTTAAAATAAACTATCTTACAACAACAAATACCCAGGGACAGCTTTAAACAATAAAATTCATTGGCATATTTAGAATCATAAAGAAAATCTTACGATTATTTCAATTAGACTTTTCTGGATATTTATATTATTATATTATTAGTACATGATGACATGCGATTGAATTAAAATACTTCTGATGACTTATATTATCTCTATTTACTTAAATGTTTTGACCTAATACATTATGTAGACTATAAAGATAACTGCGACTTATGAGGGAACAGTCGGTACCTTTCTTAAAGTATCTTTATACCTATTTAAGTGTAAATAAGCAATGATCAACTAACCTATTTGATGGTCAGTCAGACAAGCTAAATAGTTCAAATATTAAGGCCAAGTGTGTACTACGTCTACGAACTTTTCGTCGCGCGGCGATATAACCTACTACATTTTGATGTGCAACAAAAAATAAAAACCGTAAGTCTTCCTCGATACCATCGGAACTGATACGCTACAATATGTTGCAAACCAATGAATTGACGTGCCTGAAATATATGTATTTTGTTACGGGCGATTTGGCGGTAATTTTGTCGTTAATGTGCGCATTACAATACAAAATCCATTGTTACTATCTTGCGTTTTTTCGCCGCACGGGGAAAAGTTCGTAGTGCACGCCTGGTCGTTAAAACCGAGATGAAAAAAAGTATATGCATTTCTTTTTTTATTGTTTTATACTAGGGATTGCAATCCGGAAAACCGGAGCGGAAATCCGGCGGTTCTGGCATTATTAAATGATAAAACCAACATATTATTTATAAACTATTTACAATATTACACCAGATTAACTCACTAACAGCTAATTTGCCTCGAAATGCGAGAATCAACGTGTTTTGATCAATCCGGATCCGACTGATCTGGTCGGATCGATGGGAACTCGATCGAATCCGATCGGAATGAAAATTACGCCGGATTGCAATCTCTATTTTATAATGATAAACATTCCGTTATATAGGGCCTGGATAAATATGCATTAAATTGATAAATATAATATGGAATAAAGACAAAAATATGAACTAAATATGTAGCAAAAAATAATCTTCATTATCAGCCTACATCATTACACTTCTGGACATAGGCTTCCGTTTTCCGCATTCGGCTTCTGTGGAATGTCCTTCCAGATGGACCGGTTACCTCGCGAGGACGGCAGGAAGTCGCGAAGTGTGTATTAAAAAGAACACTAATACGAAAAGAGGTATAAAATTACTCAGCATCCATATCATTAATATTATTTGAGTAAATAATTAAATGTTTGTTTAAATTTTCAAAATTTAAAGCCGTCCGGACGAAGTAATGACTAGATGGTCCACCAAACATGACAGAATGTGATTGGAGCATACTTGAATTTACATAATTCAGTAAGTGGGCATGTCTACTTTTAGTCTACCATCTATTGACACGCATGTTGTTAATTTTTTTAAGCGCATTAAATCCTTTATTATTGCAACCATGTAGTTTAATTTTTGTTTGGCAACGTCAGCAATGCTGCATCTTTAACTTTTAAAAAATTGTTTCGATTGCATTAATGAACTTTGAGTTGCTAAAAAATCAAATTTAAATATCATAATTTATGGAGAAAATAAGTACTCTTATAAGTTAAGAAACAGTCTCAATTAAAA
>DWTW01003230.1:0-10183 GCA_018246275.1 Papilio slateri
TTTTTTTAACCCCCAAGCCCGCATCGCACATGGTCAGGAGTCTCGTGGGCTCGGAGATCTGTATATGAGAGAGGTGTGTGTGTGTGTGTGTGTGTGTGTGTGTGTGTGTGTACGCGCTCGTGCGCGCGTGTGGGTGTGTGTGTGTGTACGTGTACACGTGTGTGTGTGAGAGAGAGAGTGAGTGCGAGTACGTGTAAAGTATGTAAGGACTAATCCAGACAATGCCTATCTCGATACGCTCACGATTTCAACCTTGGCCATCATCGAGTCTGGCACTATAGATCGGTGGACTAGGATGAGATGCGGGCTTTTTTATGCATTCTACCCATGGGAGGAAGTTTGCTTTAAGCAGGATAATCCCGACGCCGTTGCCGATTCCTTTGCTGGTGTGCTTCAGGGGATGGCGATTTTTGTTCTGTCGTCTGTGTTGCCAATAGGTGGTAGATCCCGGCTCTGGTTCGGTCGTTCTTGTAAGTAGCTTGTAACGTGATACAAGCAGGAATGTTACCGACCATGGGTCGAAGCGTCAGCGGCAAGGGATGTATTTCCATCCTTTGCCACTGACGCTTCGGCTGTGGTATTTACCAGCTTTCTCAAACGGAAGTACCCTAGTAGTTTAACTCTGCCACCAGGTGCTTCAAATAAGTTATTGCCAGTATTATATTGTGGTCAACATTGGGGAGAGACTAGTGCGCCTTCCTTCTGGAACTCGAGCGTCTCTCGTCAAAGCTGTCCAAGCAAATTTCTGTTGCCCATCGTTACCATTTTCGCGCAGGGAGGGTGACTCGTTGGCCTGTACTGCAAAAGAGAAGGCCTCTCTTTTTGTATCCAACTCGACTCCGGATGACAAATGTAACTTACCGCCGATGTCCTTGCGCGGTGAGACCTCTATGTCGGAAATCCAGTTTCTCCAGAGGTCAATCTGTGAAGTTCACTTCAATTTCTGTATATCCATAAGTCGAGTGGACCCGACGGAATTCCTCCTATTGTTTTTAAAACATAATAATTAATTTCTAGCTCATGAGGCACCAATTGATTAGCGATTGTCAGTACGGTTTCCGTCAGTGTCGCTCAGCTAGTAAGTTTTCAGCATACCTAACTCACCGATGGGCGGACGCAATTGAAAAGAAAGGGGAGGCCCTGGCGGTTAGTCTGAACGTAGCAAAAGCATTCGATGGAGTTTGGCATAAAGGGCTTCTTTCGAAGCTGTTTTCATACGGGCTTCCCGAGAAATTATGCGACTGAATTATCAGCTTCCTCGAGGGTCGTAGCATCAAGGTCGCAGTGTAGTACTCGGACTCTAAACCCTATTTAAAAAAAAATGCTGGCCGGCAAACATCGTTCCGTCTTAGAAATTTTTTTTTCTTCTCCCTTCATTGAAGCCCTTCGAGATATGCGACATATTTAGTTTTATAAGTCAGGATGTATGATTTACTCGGAGTTAATGCCACTTACTAATAATATACGAGAAAATGCTTTTTCTTGATGTATTTTTTCTTGATTTTTTATATTTTTTATTAGTTATTCTGCTATTCGGGGCGGAGAGATATCGAACAAATTAACGATCAAAATAATCTGTGAACCATTCTTGAGTTAATGTTTCAGTTATTACTAATCTGTTTGTTATTTCATTTAGTTTTTATCTGAATAGGTTGGCACTTTTGATAACCTATTATTGCGACATACTCAGCCGATTTCGTATTTAATCAAATGAACTTTGTTCCGCGTATCTAATAATGATTTGAGTATTAAAATATAACAGAATCTGAATGGCTTTTTCTAATTTTAGAATTATGTGAGGTTGCGGGAAGTTTAAATAATGCCTTTCCTTAGTTCCCTCTTTCTTCTTAATCCCTCTTCATTATAATCTTCCTCATTCTTGTTAAGATAGATTATACTTATTAGATAATCGTCATTTACGCAACTTCTTTTATTAATCTAGATATCTATGATCAGAGATGATCATTTTAAACTTTGAAAATACTTTCATGCTCACAAAGCCTTTCTACTTCTGATAAAACGTGTTCGCATAACTATAGGTTTAAATTTAAAAGTGTTTAAATTCCATACTTCAAATAGTCTTTTAATGGCTTAGGTTTAACAATCGCCGATATATTGTGGAGATTTATAGTATATCCATAGTCCGTCGTCCATTTATTCAAGTATACATAGTATCAAATCTCTGCAGCTGTCAGTGGCAAGTGTGTAAATTTTCCCTTCTTTTCATTTAAAAAGCAGCAAAATATTAAAATTTTATGTATACTAGGACCGTAATCGTAACCGTAATACATAGAAAATGGCCAGATATTGTAAAAAATTGTTATTAAATAAAATTTATGTTAGAAAAATCATTTATTTGTTTCACTAGGTGGCTTTACAGGTGATGGTGACATTGAAAATCATAAATAAAAAATACAATCTCATTATCTACTTTATTACTTTTTGGACTGCTTCTAAAAATGGAAATTAGTTATAAATTAAAATTAAAAGACAGGGTAAGCGGTGTCAATGAGGAGTACATTGTCTGCCTTCAGTGTCTTTGTCTGGATGGTGAAGTGAACATTGTTGTATACCAGCTTGCACGGTCTGTCGGGTCGCGCCATGAAGCATAGAGTATAGAGCGCGGTCTCCAACTCGGGCGACGTGCCGACAAACATGCTGATCTCTGGTGCGTCTTTAGTCTCGCTCAAGATTGAATGCTGTTTCAGAATCAATCCTTTCTGTAAAAAGACGAATACATAATATATTAACCCCATGTTTTCATTAAAATTGCTTTTTAAATAAATTTAGTGTAAAATAGCAGAGTTTCGCATTTTAAGAATGATATTCATTACCTTAGTTGGGTGAAGTTCAGTTATCCTTTTCAAATATTAAAGTGTCAACAGTGGCTAAGAAAACATTTATCACTACATAATTGTGTAATATTTTTGCAATTCTTGCCTCAGAAAGGTCAAAATGCGTGTGTGAAAGTGTTTTATGTTTTAACGATGCTAGTTTATTTATTAATAAGATACCATAATATTATTACCAAATTAATATACATGTAAACGTTTAGACCACCGAACTCACATTCTATTCATCACATTACTATAAGGTTTGCAGTACTTACTCCACCCAAGTCCAGTTTGTCGATATATCCAAGATAATTGGCTTTGTGGTCCAACTCTCTCTTGGCAAAGAATAGCCAGCTATGAAGACCTGAAAATTATTTTAAATAAATTTAAACATTTATTTCTAACATTAAACCTTTTCGGTAAATCAACAACTTTAATTTTAATTCAAATTAAATGAATTTAATGAAACCATATAAATGTGATAAAGTTTAGCTTACCAAGAACTTCACTAGATTTCAATTCAGCCAGGAAGATGTTTTCGAAAGCACAGCTGCATTTGCACAGGCCGGTCCAGTGGCGCGCATACTTCGTGAACCAAATCTTTTTCAATAACTCCACTTGTTCATTGTATTCGTTGAGTTGTGTCAGCCCTAAAATGAAAGACAAATAAATAGGCAACTGAATTAAACATACAATTTAACAAATTTAACATAGCAAAAATTCGAAAGTTTTAAAAGTTAACTTATTTGATGAATATTATACAAATAGCATCATCAATCACCTGGCCGATTCCTACTATAAATGAGGTCGGCACATGACGTTTCCAACATATCCCTCCACACTCATATCCAAAAAACTTCTTGTCACTTGACATTCTTCCCTCCTCATAACGTTGGGTACGTTATGAGGAGGAAAGAATGCTTGTATGCACTATGCTAACTTTTGCTCCTTAATTTATCTATCACTGGTGCTACTTTCAGGCTTCCCATGATATACTCGTTGCAAGCTACGCAACGAGTCTATCATTCCATCCATTCGTGGATTCCATTCCACCCATTCCATTCCATTCCCATTCCATTTCAAGTAAACAAATGGCATACGTATTTTTTTATAATAGAAGGTGGCAAACGATCAAGAGGCTGACCCGATATCAAGTGAACGCCAGCCATGGACATCTGCAACAAGCTAATTCGTTGCCTACCTTTTCGTGGACTGAGAAGAGGATAAACAGAAAAGGATACCTATTACATATTTTTCTGTCCATCCCCTCCACCGTCAAATCCTCTTCCCCTTCCTATCCTTTCTTATGAGAAAAGGATAGGATTGGGAAAAGGACTAGGATTAGGCCTCCAGCACCTCTCTCATCAGACGAAACGCAGAAATACTTCTACTTCACGCCTGTCTTCCTTGAGGTCGTGGTATTTCACCGGTCGCGCCGGCCCATTCGTGCGACAGATGTTGTTGCGGGCTCTACCAGTTAGAACAACAAAGTGAGGAGTAATTTTGCTTTTTTAAAGTACGATTTTTAGCTTAACCATTAAAGCAGTAATAGGCTACTACCGCAAAGTCGATTTGAATACGGCTTGGTGAAAAGTAAAGTATGGGTAAGATAAATTGTCTCTTATGCTAACTGCCCCGTTAGGAATGTGCTATCGGGTCAATAGAAGGTTGTGCTTTAAAGAAACCTCTATAAACTAAATATATAAATTACCTTTGTTAACCAAAAATGTCATTAAAGTTCTAATGGGGCCTGTAGCCAAAATTGTGTTGATATACGTCGTTTGTTCTGACTCCTCCTGTAAATTTAAATGTAATGATTATTCGTAATAGCATTATTTATTAAGACATCATTCACTTCTTCTACGGTATATATGTCTTTTCGACGTCATGATAAGTCTCGTGCAATAGGGTCATAGAGCCTAAGAAAGAAATAAGGAAACAAACAAGGAAATAGTCAACTATATAAGCAAGCAAATAATAAACTGTATTAAGTTATTGATATAGGATCTCGTTATGAAGTATAATACTCTATAATACTCTACTACTATTCATAAAGACGTTGTAGAGTTCTACGTGTTAAGACATGACCCTGAATAAGTACTTATAGTATTGAAACCGTGTTAGCGCAGCGTCTAAGCTTATTTTAAATTTCACAGTACATGATCAACCTGAAATCGATCCCTATTGCCGACGACAGTCAAGTCGATAAGTGCTATATTAAGTGGTTACTGATTTATTGTGCTCTTCGGCGAAGAATAACATCGTATGAAGAATTGTATGCTTAAGAAAAAAAAGAGATTACGACACACATAACTGTTTAATTATACATGTTTCTGCAAGTCTATGTCTTTGAAATGTGTTGTATCGTTACAACCATGTGTTTTAGTGAAGAAAATATATAAACAACAAAACAACGATACGTCGTACACATAATTTTATTTATGTGTTTGTGCATAGACTGCGAAAAATTATAGTATTGTGTTGAGTTTTAACGTTTAGTTTTCACGTTTTAAAAAGGTAACAGTTTATATTTATGAATTTTTCTTTTGCCAATTTTTGTCCTTTTAAGTGCAAGTCAAATGCAGCAGCTGCTCTTGCATGCGCATGGGCCGGGGTCGGAGTCTTGAAATAAATTTAATGTGTAACCCTAGAATGTTTGGCACCCCTTGCCTTAATCAATAAATTAATGCACTATTGACACATGTTCGATAAAGTCACGCTAATTTTATGATGGATTGTTTATAAAAATGTATAAATTCAATATGTAAAATGAATTGCGAATAATGATTGGTCCTACTATTTATTTTCGACTACGACACAGACTATTGTTTTTTTTTCGAACCTATCAATTCTATGTTGATAATAAATTGTTACAATCAATTATTTTTTAAATAAGTCTACCTCTAAATGATTCACTAAGGCAAAGTCAGGAAAACACACTTGATTTTCATGATGTCATGCGATGAAATCCGATCCTCTCATGCAGTAGATAATTCCGGCAGTTGTATTACTAAATTTAAGTGCTAATTTTACAGCAAATGTTCACAGTTAGCTTCATATGAGATTATGTTTTGAAAAGATAACTTACATTTGGTGTAACGAACTCTGGCCTTATGACATTCTTGTGATAGTTGTCGAAAAGCGCAACGAAAGGTCGAATTGTTGGTCCGTTCCAGACGTTCTCTGGTACATTCAATAAGCTGCAAAACAAGTTTTTAATTGTATATAATAATTTCGTTTTAATTTTATTTCAACCTACAAAAGTACGATTTCAATTATTATACTATCAATTATGTAACCTTGTCCATAAATTATGTTCTTTTTTATTATCCCAATAAATAAATATACAATTAACATTTCTAACTAACGTTAAGGTTCCTTTATAGTTTGCATTAGGTGATTGATTCATTACTATGTTTTTTTTTTTTAAATAAGAAGACCTTGTGGAAACATCTATCGTATACTCACTTTGTTTGGGCCTCGTCATTTTTGGAAAGGGGACTCGTTTTCCCTTGCAAGTTGACTTGGATGTAGTTGAGCGCATTGTTGATGTCCGCGTTGAACATCTCCTCGCTGAGTTTCAATATGTCGTCGTCGGTGGTCGAGTCTTGCACCTGACGCAGCATATCTTCGTAACTCTTCTTCTTAGCATAGTCCACGACGCCACCGACCACGGTGCCGATTTGCTGAAGCGTGTTGGTCGCCGTGTTCCCCTGCTGGCCCGTCACCGAATTGCTGATGAGGTTCGGCAGGATGTTGGAGAATATCTGCCCTGCTGCCTGTGCTAAATCATCGGCTCGGCACGCCGCCGAGCAAAGCAGGAGGACCAACGTTAGTCTCATATTCGTATGGAGGCTAGGACGTTAGTTCTAGCACGGCTGCGACGCACTAGTGATCTCTGCGCCCGCGCCCGCCTGCGATAAAGTGCGACCTCAGGGTGACGTCATTTCCAGCCGCCTATATCGCTATAGATACGGCATGTTGTCGAGATTCAACTCGCGGATTTCCAGTTTTAGAAGCGATGATTGTTCAGCATAATCAATGCCAGTTGGTACTTTTATAAACAAAAATGGCCTCGGCCTCTCGTTAAGGACTCACACGTACGATATATGCGTACATGTATGGACACAAATCAATCAATCCGACGCGTATTGTACGTATGTTTTAAATGACTGGCATACTACAGTTGTTAGTGGCTTGCCTGTTTATATTTACTGATGTATTGTTGACCAATGTCGTAATGTATGAGACAGTTATTGTACATCAATAGAATTGACACAATCCCTTATACGACTATTGTATTAAATAATAACATACGGTACGTACGTCGTCTAGACTCATGTCTCAATTATATTGCCGTCGAAGTGAGTCAGTCCTGTGTGGTTCTCTCGATTTAAATATTTAGACGAAACATGATCAGTTTATAGTGGGTAGTATATGAAGTGTAATTTTATTGGCTATTAATCTTTTATGTTTTTCTGTATATATGTGAGTTCTTAAATATCCAAGTATACTGACCATAGTTAGGCTTTTCTTATAGTATCGTGCGTTGTGATAGAAATTCTTAAAGGTGTAAGAAACAATTTAAAAGAAGTGCAGTCATACTTCTAAGCATGATATATCAGTTTGGCTATAATTTGTCATGTAGGGCATTATGAAATGTGTATAAAAAGAAGATTTTTAGACAAGTTTGATGATGACATGATTCTGTATAATTTATCGAGTTATCGTCGCTGCAGCCTTAACTGGCCTTTTTCACAATACCCGGTTACTCAGCTGCCTCCCCCGAGCGTTGTAGCTGAACCTATCATCTGATTAATTCACCAAGTGATATACTAAAATTTGTTTTATGCATCGATAACAACGTTTTATAAATATCGACATGACTTTTTGTAATTGTTGATAAGAAAGCAGGATTCCATTCCTATGTCGTGGATGTCTTGCTTACTAAAAAATATTCGTTCTGTGTAGATCGTAGAAAACGACGGTACCTCGCCATCAACTGTGACATTAGGACATCAAACACTTCAGTCACTCCCCCCAGTGACATGAACAGTAGCTGTAAAAATAAACCCTGGACAGCTGGACCCGCTGTTTGAAAAACACTGCTCTAAGATTTAGTTCTCAAATGAATTATAAGTTTGGGACATATTAGTTGACAACGTTATGAAGTGTCGATGAGTACGAAAAGAAAGTTATTTGAAAAGAGACATCAGATGCGGCCGGTTGCAGGCGATCGCGCGCATGTAATGCAAAACTTGCGTGCCGCGACTCACGCCGGGAAACTCGTATCTTACTCGATGTATAAGCATCGGAACCGCCGATTGAGCTGAATTAGTGTCGCACAAGAAAGTCTATTGATCGATATTGTTATGCGGATTTGCAATCATGATGACATTAGTGTATAATATGTACTTCTTGTTGAATTTGACCACAAATATATCTGTGGTCAAATTCAACAAGAAGTACATCTCTGTTTGTATGGTAAAATATCTTGATATCACCGGGCAAGTGAGAGTTATATCGTTGTAACTAACCAATTCCACCCATATAGTTTCACTTGCGCCGCTAGAGAGGGTCATTGGAACCTTGTCATTCAGATCGACAACACCGTCAGCCTCATCACCCATTGGCAGTTAATCTTTTCTGTGAAAAGTCTTCTAGTCAACATACGGAATATGACTTTGCATGTCCTCATCTTTGAACAGCATATATTAAAAACCCCATTATCCGGGACCTTGCTGCTACAAGGATAAATTTGTTTTAATAATTAAATCTAAATAATATCTAAATGTAAATATTCATAATACACAATAATGTTAATAATTATATATAGTGCTAATTAAGTGCATAAGATTCGTCTTTTTCCAAAGGGTTTTCTTGTTACATGAAATAATACTGAAATAACAGATTACAGTATTTTTTAATTAAAATAAAGTGAGACATAATAATATACGATAGCTGTTTGTGTTCGGCGTCACCCGGTGAATTTCCATGTAGTAGCTTAATAGTAAAGAAATATAGCCTATGTTGACCACAGTTTAAGAGACATATTAACCAAGAAGACTTGCTTCTGGCAGAAGCTTGGCTTTCAGTAATAGCTATCTAATTTAAGCTCTCATACCACTTAAAAGTCTTAAAAACTGGAGCTCGCTATTCACTGTTTCATACCTTAACTCATTCTATTTAATAATTCAACAGCGCAGAATGACACACCAAATTATTATGCATACTTGTTCCTTTTTTCGTATTTCGACAGGACGATTAAATTATTAATTCGGCTTGCAAAAGTATCAGAACAAACAAGGAAACTCATATGAGAATATGTTTATTAAACTATGTTTGTATTATTATTTTACAAAATATTAAGAATTTCTGCTGCTACTACTTAATTTTTTGATATAAATATGATAAAAAATTCTTTCTATCATATTTAAATACATATTCATGGCAAAAATATAAGGTCTCATTAGAAGGCAATGGCCAGGTATCCTTGTTATTTAATTAACCATTATTCCATACGAAACATCAAAGGGATTATATTGGTACATGATTTATATAAAAATATATAAAAAAACTTATTGTTACAAATTAAAATCCATTCGAATCCTAAGCATTGCATTTATCAGTGGTCAATGTCAGATAACTGAGGAAAACTTAAAATATGTAATAAATTTTTCTATTTTCAAGTAAATAGTTGTTTGTCACAATAACTTAAGCATGTTTATAACTTTCTTAATCTCAGTTCACTCTTCGAAGTCCGTAAGACAAGTTATCGTTCGAGGTTAACTAGCAAAGGTCATCCAGAGCCAAAGATGACGTGACCCTCGCGACGGACAGTTTAGGAAGAATTTTGCCGAAAACATTTGCCAGGCGGTTCTCAAGTCGGTTAGTTGGTATTGAAATATAAGTACGGTTAGCCGTATACATTACTGGGACAATATGAAGACTTTCGGATTTGTTTTATTATTCTTCTTTTATTACGCTGAATGTAAGTATCAATTTATAACTAGCATTAAAATGTACTTTAAGAATATTATACACTGATATGATTTAATTGCTTCAATAGTAATATTTGGCACAGCCGTTAATAAATTACGTCTCTTTTTGTAGATTCCGTATTACTTGCTACGAAATGCTGCATTTTTTAAAATTACCTAGTTACTTTTAGACGCTTATTAGTATTTGTGATACATACGTAATGGAGTAGCATTTATTTAAGCTTAACTTTTTAACCGACTTCAAAAAGGAGGAGGTTATCAATTCGTCTGTATGTTTTTTTTTGTCTTTGTTACCTCAGTACTCCGCTCCTGGTGAACCGATTTCGATGATTCTTTTTTTATTCGACA
>DWTW01003231.1:0-10183 GCA_018246275.1 Papilio slateri
ACTTAAAGTTTAGTAGCCTTATATTTGTAAAATTTGTTTTCTAATTATTGACTTTTACGAACTGACTGATGATTGGAAATACAATAAAAATAATTTTTCTTCTATTTGATAGATAGAAAAGGCGTAGATATTAAAAAACAAAATAAAAACATTACAGAAAGTGGGAAAACAAAATACCTCAAATCTTCTGCCGTTTGTTTGATTATTTTCTCCAATTCTTTTTCTGTTAATTCTATCTGGAATAATAGGATCAGTTTACACAAATTGAAAATATTCATTAATTAATGTAAAGCATGTAAGAACATAAATTCATCAAAGATATAATTAACATACCTTTTCTGGAATTGATTTGGCAACTCCTCTTTGCACAAAATGCATACATGATACTAAGCTTACAGTTGGTGTGTTTTCTTCCATCGTCAAATATTTTATTAAGATATTAGCACGCGGCAAGACAAAAACGTGCTTTTGATCACCAGTATTTGACAATTTTGACAGTACTTTGTTTATTATATTTTTTGACTTCTACCAATAGCAATGTCAATATAGTTTTGAAGTTAGGTAATTAAATTCATAATGAATTTATTTTTTTTTACTTATTTTTAAAAAGGTTAACCTTTCTTAATGTGATTAAAGCGGGTGCATTACATAACATGTTATATTTAACAAAAAATATTAAAATTATTTGTTGTATACTGTTCTCAAATGAATATTATTAGAATAAGTTCTTAACATTAAGACAATAGAAAAACTATAAAGGGTCTATACTACTTATTAAAAAATTATGAAATCGGCAATTGCGCTCACGGCACTATTAGTCTGTGGGCCAAATTGACCATACGAGTAATATAAAAGTACTTCATTGACGTTCGTGTACGGTCGTATTGGTATCGTTTCAAAGTGTTAAATATGGTGAATTGTGCAGTTTATATGTGTAAAAGAAGGTCGTCGACATCGAATTTACGAATTCATAACATCTCCTATCACAAGTCAGTACTGTAATTTTAAAAAATATATTGGTATTATCCTTATTTATGTACTTATCTTATTTTACGTCACAAAACACCAGGAATTGGTTGTAGTGTTATAGTGTTGTTCATTGTTAACTGACGGTTAGACGTAAAATTTATAAAAAAAGAACCAGCAGTTTCTTTTTGTTATCAATAAATGATCTTAAAATAAAATTTGTAAATCCCATTTATTAAAATTGTAGGTTTTAGTGATATATTTTGAAACTATAATGATCCGCCAATTTCGTATTTCAATTTTCCATTTTCCGAAAAATATCAAGATGTCAAATTACGTAAAGTAAATCACCTTGTTATACTTGTAAAAAGCATTTTTCTTAAGCAGGTATATAATAATGTTGTAATATCAATGTAATTCTTAAGTTTTGGTTGAAGGTTTCCTAGAGATCCCACATTAAATCAAGAATGGAGAAAATTTTGTAATAGGAATAATAAATGGCATCCGTCACAAACAAGTGCCATCTGCTCGGATCATTTTACGCCATCCAGTTTTAAGGTTCATTCAAACATCAAGCGAATATTGAATGAAGGCGCAAAACCAACTCTTCGTACCTGCTATTGCTCGGTAAATTTGTGCTTCCACGAATAATTCGTATAACAAGAATTTAACATGTATTCCCATTGAACAATGAATTTCTATTCTTAATTTGAATTTCAGAAAACAAAACAAGAACAACATAATAAAAATGAAGACTCATCTAAACGCCAACAGCAAACATCGAAAAAGCCACCTTCTAAAAATGTGCGGATAATTATTTTTATTTTGTGACTTAATATAAGCATTAATTTGGTTTATATATTACTTTAGTACGATGTTTTAGGTAGCTGTTTCTACGGGTAAAAAGAGTAGGAGTGATTTGGATGATAAAAACAAAATAATTAAGAGACTTCGAGATAACAATCGATACTTAAAAAATAGAGTGAATACTTTAAAAGAAATTGTAGCCAATTTACAAGAGAAGTCCTTAATAGTGAAGGAAGAGAGTACCTTCGAAGAAAATGACATATTGGAGAAAAAAAGCCTGAAAAGGTATTAAATAAATACTGTATAACATTAAGTCAGTTATTTCCGATAGTAAATGACGTGACTTTTACACATAATCTTTTATAAAATATGGCTACGCTGTTTATTTTGTCTATTGAATTGACAAAAGAAAATGGAGACACGACAAGACATCATAGGACTTATTTCGTGTGATCATAAAGGTTATGCGAACATACTTTGCGTTAGTAGATGAGGTTTTCACTACTTTGTACTTATTACAAAGTAAAAAGGTCTAAAGATATCCTAGAATAATTCTGTTACTGACATATTGACATTACTTTTGTTTTTACAATTTCTATTCGAGTGTGTTATTTTTATCTGTGACGTAAATTGTATGGGATTTGTCACGTAGTAGTATATTTCTAATACGGAGTTAAAATTGATAAAACGATTGCTCAAAACTAAATCTGTAAGTAACAAATATAACACCTTTTAAATAAGGCTAGTATGCTTTATATAATTATAAATTATACTTCGCCAACCATAGACAAGTACATCACGTCATATTGGTTTCACTCACTGCGTGATAAAGGAAATAAGTTCATGGAAAATTCAAGTTATTAAATTTAATAGGTAGCTTATTATGAAATAATTAGTTGGAATTCCTAAATTAAACCTTTTGTTTTTGAAAGTAAATTTTGCTTCCCAACGTGTCTTCCGTAGTTCCGTTCTGACAGGTGAAATAATATTGTCGATTTACAAAACAACTTTGGTGTCTACAGATTGTGTATAAATTATTAAAAATAATACTTCCTGAAGTATACAACCGATATTTAAAGGTACATCGTTTTTTACTAATTTAGATAAGAATTCACAAGAACAAATTTGTTTTATTGTAAAATAAATTGTGACTCTTTGTCTAATCTAGTTTGTCATATTTTTAAAATGTCAATATTGTTTTCATGACATTGCTATTGACTATTTGATTTTATATTTTTATAGTCTTTGTGATTTTTTTACGTTATGATTCTAATGTGCATTTATAATAACACTAAAGCTCCACAATCTTGTGGTTTAGATCAAGGAACATGAGTAATAATCAAGATGAAATTGTTCTTCCTACCGAATTCGGATTGGCGGAATGCCGGACGTGTCTTCAAGCACTTGATAATAATTCTGTTTTGGTCGATTTATTTCAATGCTGGATACCACCTTGGGATGGAATGGAGTCAACTATAGCTGAGGACTTAGCAAAACTCGCGAATGTTCAGGTATTTTTATAAGTGGGGTTGGTGAAAAATATATGTAAACTAAATTATAGGACCATTTCTTGTATGTTTTGAATTTTTCCTCTCCAAAGTGAGAATTAGTGAATAAAACTGAAACAAAAGCAATTTGTTTATCTTTATACAACCTTCAAACACACAGTACATTTGTATAATAAGGTTATTCTTAGTCAATTACACTTTTGAATGTTGTAAGGATGCATCAGGTATTTTTACTAGTAAAATTATAAATTTTACTTAGATTTATGGTCATTTTTACTTTTAATTTCTCAGAGAACTAAGTGTTATAATGTTTAAATAATATGTAGGAACAAACAAAAAAAAATCATGTTCTCGACAAAGTTCAATTTTAATAACATGGTCAAATTGAGTGGTAGTTAAATAATAAGAATCCATATATTCATTCATATGGTGTACTCCGCATTTTGGGGGTGGGAATCTGAACCACATGCCAAAAGCAACTCTTAAGGCATTAGAAATAAAGATATGTTTACGAAATTTCGTTTTTAATTTTCTCAGGGAGCACCTTCTATTTTTACCCATATATAAATGGTGACAAATATAAAATGCATTTTAAAAGATTTTTACCAAAATATGTCTCCCCCATTAAGTAACTAATACATTAAATCAAAATTAAATCTAGGTTGTTGAATCAGATGTGCTGTTTATCAGCTGTTTATCACTGCCAATTTTGTTTTTTCATTACACATTCTTTTAATAGTATAAAAAATAACTCTTTTAGTTTTTTCTCAGTGGTTGTGAGCAGAACAATCATTTAAATTTTTTTAATGCCTTGCCATTTTATGCTTTTGCATGTAAATAATTATTAACTTGAATTTCAGATCACTCCAATGGACAGATATTCTAAAGTTATATGTGAGCCTTGTTGCCTAAAATTACAGAGTGCGTGTGATTTTGCTTATATAGTTAGAAAAAATGATAGGTTACTGCGCCAGAGACATCCTCAGTCTCCTGAAGATATGGACTATTGTAACAAGACAGTGTGGCCTAAACCTATTCAAATAGATAAAAATATCAATGGGACTTTCTATGAGAATTATGCACATGTTGAAATCAAGCAAGAAGTAATGTCAGAGGATGAGTATAATACCGGGATGGAAGATTCTAAAGAAGAACTGGCCAATTTAGAAATCAAAATTGAACCTGAAGAGTTGATGCAACCAATACAGTTGCAACTTGAGGAACAAAGAGATGAAGTACAATCACCCTTTGTGGCCTTAAATGGTTTGTAGCCTTCTAATATTAAATAATCTGTTTTACACAAGAGTGAATTTCAGCATTATTTGGGGCCACTCAAAGGCATATATTATTGGCATATGTATCTTACAATTTTCACATTCTTTCTGCATATTTTATTACCTTCCATGAATACTTTAAAAAGCTTTTATCTATTCAAAATTAATCTTTACTTTCATACAGCATGCGGGGCATGGTGTGAGGCCCAAAAGGGTGAGGTCAGGATTGTGCATTGGCAGCAATGCATGTAAACTTTTTGTTAGTAAAGAAGTTGGTTATGTAAACAAAAGTAGGTTAATCATAACAGTGGGTTGAATAAATACAGGCACAATATTCTGAAGCAAATTAAATTTAAAGAAAAATAGATGTCATATTATAAATGCGATGCAAGTAGTGCTGTATTCTGTTTCAATATATATTATTCTATACTAATATTAAAAACATAAAAGATTTGATTGTTTCTTTGTTCCGGATAAACTCAAAAACTGCTGAACCAATTTTATAAAAAATTTCACCAATAGAAAGTTCTATCAGTAAGTAACTTTAGCTATATTTTTAGTCTATCTAACGAGCAAAGCTGGGCCAGTTTGCTAGGATATTTCATTTATTGATTATATTAGATGAATAAAAGAATAGTTGTTTCAGGACATGTTTTCCATGACTCAAAAGTGGAAATTCCTATAATAACAAATGGCATTGATAGTAAAGAGGAAGTAAGTACAATGATTATTTTTTATTTCATTGTATCAATAAAATCATAGATCCGGTAAGCTCTGGCGGCGCTCACAAGTCACGGTTTTATCTATAAACACTTGTATTAAACAACATGGAGATCACTGACAGTCCTTTATGCAGAGCGTATATGGAGGAGGAGGAAACGCCACATTATGCCGCACTGCTCCACGGTGTCAGATTACAGAGTTAAACATCTCAGCTTGCGGGGATCACTCCCCGAGGTAGCCAGCAACATTAAGGGGTTGCTGGCGTTCTTTGGGAAGCTGGGTAGGCTGGAGTGATCCTAGTCCCCACGCAAAGCGCAAGGTGATGTTAATGTAAAATCTTTTTCTCGTACTGTTAACTATTAAATAATATTGAGTGGCTAAATAAATGTCTTTTACTGCAATCACTTTTCATCAAAATTTTGGGTCCCAAATGTGATGAATTAAGCCCAACGTAACATGTGTCGGTGAAAACGTAAAAAGTGAAAACATTTATGACTCCAATTTTTTTTATTCTGATGTTACGAATTCCAAATTTGCAATAGCAGACATACATTTGTGCCTCCGATGATTTGTCACTAAATATTTTAGGGACCCATAATAAAGGAGGAACCATTGAGTGATGCTGACGACGGAGATGTGATACCCACAGATCTTCCACTGGTGTGTATGCTATGCTGCAAAGAGCTGCACAGTGTCACTGGTTTGAAGGTAAGGATAGCATTTCTTTACAAGTGTCAGCCATTAGTGTTGGTGTTAACCAATGAAGCCATAACCATCAAAAACACCCAACCATAAACACTATACTCTTTTGATAGAATAAATTCTATCAGACTAAAGGGAAGAAAGGGATATATAGATTGCGTGTGTTAGTGGAAGGTTTGAAGTAAGCCAATTAGTGATCACTTTGGTCAGTGCTAATAAACAACTTTAAGATATCTTAAAAAAAGGGATAACATTCGTATTTTTAGTCCATAAAAATATACATTTAATCGAAACTTATATCAATCAGATTAGTGACATACTAAGCATAGAAGTATGGATGTAGATGAAGCAGGAGAGGTGTGCCAGGATCGCGCCAAATGGAAATTCGTGATCTCTGCCTACCCTACTGGGTTACGGGCGTGAGGGCATATTTACTTATTTATTTAATAGAAAATAGGTAAAATGCTTAAACATTATTAAAACAATTAATTAATCTTATGGTATTTCCAGGCTCATGTAATTGCTCAACATTCTTACAAGTCAGTGAGAAGAAAGACTGGAAACTGTTCACCAGAGAAGAGGAAAAGGATACAAGAATTTGTATGTGGTACATGTCAAAGAAGTGAGTATAATTAACAATGATAAAATAAATTGAATATAATTTTAAGTAGGTGCTTGGTAAGCATCTGGTAAAATAAAATTGAGATGCAAAGAAACATCTGTTAATATCCACCGGGGCTTTCAACTTTGCCGTATTACCTGCCAATCGCCACACTCAAAAGATTGTAATTCACTCGGCACTCCTTGACTAGCTGGAGCATCAGCAGGAGGCTTAACTACTCTGCTTTGCCCTGTACGTGGTCGCCATTTTAGACTTTCTTGACCCCATCGACCATCCGATCTACGCAATGTTCAGGCAATGTATGTCTGCTGCGGATAACATAATTTCAGAAACGACTTTGCATAAAGACTGAACTTTAAGCTTCTTGTGGTGCTAACAGTGAGATGCCATGCCTTAGTACCTTTACTTTTAAGTTATTTGCTAATATTTGTTCTTCGTATAGGGTTCTCAACGTCAACAGACCTGATGGTGCACGAAACTTGCCACAACAAGAGTGTCTGTTACGCATGTTCCGCTAAGTTTGATTCGTTCGAGGAGCTCACTAACCACAGTCGGAAGTGTAAAGCCATCGCGAACAAGGAGCCGCAGAAGCCCAAGACCTTGGAGGACGTGAAAAGGTGAAGATATATATTTACAACATTGTAGACTGCGGAGGCCTAAATACTAGTCTTTTTTCCCTTCCTATTCTTTTGTAATAAGGAAAGGATGGGAAGGAGAAGAGGATTTGATGGGGAAAGGGATAGATAGAAAGAGGAAATGCTTTATTCTATTTATCCTCTTTTCTGTCCATTGAAGGTAGGCAACACATTAGTTTGTTGCAGATGCTTATGGGTAGGGGTCACTTAATATCGGATAGTTGCCACTAGCTCATTTTAAATCAAGTCTTACTTTGTCTTGTCACGATGTCTAAAACGTAAATCTAAAACGGAATGTCTCTAACTTATCACTTAAAAACTATGAGTACTAAGAACCAGTGAAAATAACTAGACTAGAGATATGTATTATAGTGCTTAAAATATCCATTCGTCCTTTTCTTTTTCAGACCAGCAATACTTGAGTCGCTGCCCTTTAGTCAACCTGTAAAGAAACCAGCAAATTTGACTTTCAAATGTGAATCATGCAACGAGGAGTTTAGTGACGAATATTATTTGACGATACACGAGGAGATCTATCACACGAACAGTGAACAAGTGAGTAATGTGAACGAAGCCAACAGTCACTTGGCAACGGAGACGGATAGTCTAAGAAGTGTGTTTGGTAGTGAAAGTAGTTAGTTTTAGGTAACGAAGAGCGTACGCGCACGTCGTTTGACGCAAATGACGCGCAATTTACGAGCACGTGTTATTTCTTTTCCACGTTTACGTGTTTTAGGGGCTCCAAAAGCAGATAATTGCATTTGATTCAATGCAAATACTGGATGAGGGCGTCGAACAGTTCATTCATGAGAGATAACGCAGAAGTATCTCTGTTTGTTTCCCTGGTCGAGACGTTACATTCTTGCTTGTAGGAGCCGTCGTACTGTGTGGGGATTTAGCTTCGTCTCCGTATTAATGAAGTCTGATTAGAATTGAAAAAAAAGCGATTTCATCCATATCGCGCTTATTAATAATAAAGTGGGGGTTTTTATGGAATTATTAAATTCATGAACGTGTGAAAACCTCTGACTGCCTGCGACTAAACGACTATGGCTCGATGATGACATCGTTTATATTGTTGATTTAGAAAAATCCATGTCGCCTTCGTGTGGTAAGGTTATTTTGGGTT
This sequence comes from Papilio slateri, assembly GCA_018246275.1. Taxonomy (NCBI): domain Eukaryota; kingdom Metazoa; phylum Arthropoda; class Insecta; order Lepidoptera; family Papilionidae; genus Papilio; species Papilio slateri. Next base: position 8,367 of record DWTW01003231.1, read on the forward strand.
TATAAAAGTAAAACTTGATGTTGGGTCTATCTTGGCCGCTCTATGCAATCCTATATTTTAATAAAGTTTCACTGTTTTGGTCACTAGCAAATTTTCACCACTTTGGTTATTAATCAATGTCATTTTTAGTAGCATAATGTATAACTCGTGCAATATATTTATGGTACTTATTTGAATAGTATTCTCATGGCATATACTTTTTGTCCAACTGAAAGGAGGGTTACGTTTTTCGCGGGTATTTTTTATGTATGTTTGTCGATTTTGGGTTCAGATTCGTCCCCGAACTGTTGTATATGAACTTATAGCTTGTTACTTTGGTAATCTCTTAGATAAACAGTATGGAAGAAAACTGTTTTGGGCGGTTTTAATATCTATTTTGTTAAAGAAATAGGTCAAACCACTTTTACGTAAAAAGAAATATGTAAATTATAGTTCAAGTTCATGTTCTATTGTACAATACATAAATAAAATATCGTAATGTATAAAGATAATTTTTGTCTATTTGAAAATAAAATTAACTATGTAATTCATTTTAAAGTAATTGTGCAAAGAAGATTTCTTCATAAGATTTCAAAGAAGAACTTATAGTTTTAATTATGTATTAATTTATTTTGAATATTTGTGACATTATGTTTGTGAACCAAATATATACGTAAAATTAAAAAGTTCCAATTTTGAGTTCCAACATTGAAACTACAGAATTTAAAAACAGTGTAAAACTTTTCATTTCATCCTTTTTATAATATAAATCCTTGATAGCATAGACATAAGTTCACTTTGGTTACTTCCCATACATTGACAGTGTAAGGGCCCCTACGCACCGAGCGGATGTAGACGTACACGCAGAAAGCGCCTTTCGCGGTTGATTTTATGGACTGCAACCGCGCATTGCGGTATAACAGCACACAAGACAGCCGTAGTCAAGCTGCCGCAACCGCCGCCGCCGTATTTCGTACGAAAATAGTTTTTTCATACATCGTTTAGAGTGCGCGGCACGCGGCTAACCGCATGCGCCCAGTGCATAGGGACTCTTATATAACAGCCGGCTGTATCGTAGATGCTATTCAATATGATTGTACCGATTTATTTTTTAATCTGTGTCTCCCATTGACCAGAAATTGGAAAAGCATTACAGTTAATACGTAATTTTGTTAGTAAATTAAAATTTGAGCACTCACAAATTCCACCTGGAGGCAATCGACAGAGGATAAGGGCATTACTATGTTAAAACACAATTAAATGATTATTATTTGTAATAATTAAATTATTAATATTTTTCGTGAGCTCTGAAATTATGGCTACAGATTTTGATGAATATGGGATATGAAATATTATTGACTATCATGTAGGAACGTGATACACCGTAATCATTGGAGCGTTGTGCGCAGTACGTTCGTTTAGAAATACGAGTTTAAATTGTTATGAAACGCGGAATTATGTTTAGAAATTTAACAATAGCTACTTTCATAATTTAATATTTTGTCATTTTCACTTGTAAATTGTCATTAAAATATTTGATGTATATTTTATGCATGGTTTCGTAATTGTATGATAAAGTGTGTAATAAATTAGTGTAATACATGAATTTTAAATATATTTGTTTAATTTAAAATAATAAAACACGATAGTCAAGGGGGCTACAAGGCCGCACAGTGGCGGAATAATGTCGAGGTGCGCAATAATGAGGAGGAGGATTAGAATGCACCAAGACTTATATTTATAATCATACTAGCTTTTACCCGCGGCTTCGCTCGCCTTGATTATAACATCCTAAACAGCTGATACTATATTCAATTGAATATTGAGCTGGCCGCCGG